>QKMV01000295.1:0-25277 GCA_003287335.1 Lednia tumana
CACACACACACACACACACACACACACACACACACACACACACACACACACACACACACACACACACGCGCGCGCGCGCGCGGGTGTGTGTGTCTCTGGCAAATAAAAGAACTATTTTCCTCGGTGGAAAAAACCGAGCACACAAGGAAATGTCATGAAAAGTGAAGGGAAGCATATACGTTGAATTGACATGTCTGTCCATCTTTTGGTTATGAGAGCTTTCTGATCCAACATGACGCGACGCGGCGCCGACGCGTGCCTTTCCGACTGAGAATAAATCAAAGTCTTACGGCGACTCCTCTGAAACAGACCCCAGTTAACAAAAGAGATTGGTCTTTGACGGCTCGTTTGCAGTCAAATCAAAGCTTCTGCTCGGAAATAGCCGGCGTCGGTCTCGTCGCGACGCAAAGCGACGCCGAGAGACAATGTTTTGTTATCGCGCCGCTTCGTTTCGTGGCTTCGCGACGTGGACAAAGACAAACGGACGGTGATTTTTTTCTACGTTTCGGCGCCGACCGCGGGGAAAAAAATACGACTAGACAATTTTTTTACAGATCGAAGATAGACCGCATCTGATACCTCAAGGCGGTTTCCCCTGGGACGAAACATTCCCGAGTACAAATACCAATAGTTTGTGCGGAAAAGCTCTCGTTGTGCGTTGCTTCGTATACGCATAGAACGTTGATAACGATATCGTGAACGTGATTCACCCAATTATCCTCAAAAACTGTAGACGACAAAAGCATGCAGTTTATATTACATCATTCTGTGCTCTAAAGCTTATTCAGAAACTAGAAAGCTTGATTATAAGCTTCAGGTTGTGCCCAATTAGTAGTATTTTATCAACCAACGAGCTTTACAATGATGCGAAGAATTAACTCCAATGCTACGCGTGAGGTTTAGTCTCTTACAAAGATTGTTGGTTGAACATAGTACAGGAGTGCATGCAGTAAAATCTAGTACCACAGTACCTACCCACCACTGTACGTGATACCCGTGGAAGCGCTGGTTTACGCGTCCAACATGCAGCAGAAATAACAAATGCGTTCTAAGCTCAGCTGAATTATATAACGTTATACACATTCACTGTAAATAGGCCGGCAGTAATTTCAGGGGCATGGTTTAATTGAACCGTTTCACTAATTAAACCTCAAAGTCAGCATTAAAACGAACAGTGTGCTTTATATACCCAGAAGATCTTAAATAAAATACTACACTACTGTGCTGCTATAGGTTCTTTGATGGCGCCAAACAGAATCAGAGAGTTTGAATGTTGATTTTAAATGAGACCGCGTGACTGGAGTTGGCAAAACAACGTACACATCAAACGTCTCCGACAAAACTGTAGATGAAAATGTGCACAAAATCGTGTGACCCGAGGTACCGACGGACTGCTTTGTATGGTGGGCTACAGCCTCCATGGATTGCATCGGGTACAATATTATGTTGCTGGAGTTCAAAGGGTGGGTTTTACGATATCGCCGCTTCGAGACGGAAGCCGACTAACCTCGGATTACACGGCCGGGGTCATAAAGTATACAAGGAAGAAACTGGATAGTCGAACGCTTTGACGGCGTAATTGGCTTGTCAATATATTTCCGATTCCGTTCTTTTGTAATTTGGTTCGATTTTGCGAGCGAGCTTCTGTTGGCGAAACAAATACTTCAAATTTGAGAATATTAATTCTCCTTCATAAACTTTCCACCGGCTCACAAAGGGAAAATGTTGTATTAAAAGGAGATAAAATGTTACTTAAGCGTTAGTAAATAACTCTTTTGTCAATCTGCTCTCATATATTGAGACTTTTTCATTTTCCTACGACGCCGGTTATATAATATAGTCATTTATTTCCTTTCGGCCGAAAGAGACGAAAGAGTGTAATTAAATCTAGGCATTACATTCACCGGCTTCCATAGAATCTAATTCCCCTTTCAACTCTTTCCTCCAGTCGCGAATGACAAACGAATGATTACAATTTCCCGATAAAGACCTATACGAAGAATATACCTCTGTAACCCGCCCACCCACGCGCCCACCCACGCGCCCACCCACCCGCGCGCAGCCATTCTGCCAAATAGAAAAACTTTCCCGAAGCGGCATTAAAAGAAAATCATCACCTGCTTTCTACGAGATAGTCATTTTCCTCAAAGGCCGCGAATCTTCCGTTGATTGCAGAAAGTGTCACGCTTAATTGACACCCCAAGTCGTTCGCAGGTACAGCGTGTAAATCAATATCTCCCCTTCCCCCAGCCCCGCAAGCGTGAGTAAATTACCGAGTAAGCTTCAACAGTTCCTAAAACTTGGTCTTGTCTTCGGTGAGCCGGGTTCTGATATCCTCCCGTCCGCCCGTCCCTTTGGGAAAGCCCGGTACCGACTAATGGCCCCGGTCCGGCCCGGCCTGGTCCCGCCCATGTCCAGAGGACGGTGTAAGCCTCGCGTCCTGCGGGACACTGTCACAGGGAATTACTACGTCATTATCTTCCTGGCTGGTCAGTGACAAACTCGCCGGACGAAGGATAAAGTTGCGGCTTCATCTGGATCTCACCCGGCCTGGTCACGCCGCGGCGAGGCGTGGCGTGGCGTGGCGAGGCGACGCGACGCGACGTGTTATTGCGTTACGAGACATGCTGCGGATCGGCGTCCAGATCCGGCCGTTATTTGACAGACCGTGAAAGTGAGCCGAATCTTTGCACGATAAACACAGGGCTTCATTTCATCCAATAACAAACTTGTTTCCATTAGCACGCTGCGAGAAGACAAACTGTTGGTTTTTAGTTTTTGCATTAAACGCCGATTACTTTCCATCAACTGATACTGGAAGCAGATTTATTGTTCGATCATGAATAAGTACTCATCTTTCAGGTATGTGTTGTTTTCGCGCAGTAATGTCATTTTATAAAGTGATTTCATTTACACTTTGCAGTACATGCTGAAAACGACCTGTGACGTCACGGGACAGTGCATGGCTTTCTGACACCTCTCTGAACAATGAATGGAAGCAGCCTCTAGAAATCATGCATCCATCATGCACTGCATCCATCATCCATCATGCATAGGCAGTGAGGATCGTAGCCGGCCGTTTTCGTACGCCCAAACAATCCCAATTTAAAACAAGTCGAAATTCAGTTAAAATTAATCTGCCGAGAAAGGAAAAGAGATGTTTGCGTTGAAACTTCGACTGTAACGTGTTAGTCGATCAGAATAACCGTTTGCGAATTCCGGATTCGAGTCGAGAAGTGCCGAGATCTGGCACCTCCACTGCAGGGAAAGAAAGAGAAAAGTGCCGCGTTAAAATGACACGAAAATCACGAATAAAAAATATGTTTTCCTGATTTATTTTATCTCGACCCGAGAATACGCAGACCACTTTCACTGAAATATAAAACTCCACCGCGGGTCCTTAAACTTTAAGACAAGTCAATCTAGGAGGTTTTTCATTTCCCATTTATGAGCCACTGCAGGCCCAACTGTTTGTCCGTACTTGAACCCCGGTACAGCCGAGTCGTTCCCAACAAGACATTCATTTATATTTCATCAATCATATAGACTGGAAAGGGTCTTCGGTCGCCGATCACTTATTCATTCCCAATCTCGAACAACAACCGCGCAAGCATTCGGCACTGCATGCCGCATTCACGGAAGCATTGCCCGTCGAACGGGAGGTCGAAAACCGTGTTCAAACAGTCGACTTGCTTGCGAGAAACAGTTTCGCTGCATAAATAATGAATCAATGTAGCAAATTTCACGACGGATTGTGCGTTGAATTTTTCCGGCCAGTCCCCCGACGCACGAATAGATGAGCCAATCGCATAATAAAGCAACTATCGTAAAACATTATTAGAATTGGTACGATTTTGCATGTTCGCTGCAGCGCTAGAAAAGCAGTAGAGTCGTTGGCGCTCGCGCTTGGAGTCAGGGGATGATCTTGAACGACTTTCCACATGGCTTATAATTCAAATCCATGGAAAGTCTCCGAGATTTTTCGGGGTTTTTCCTAAACAAATTCAACCTCTTTGACCGCAGGCATTTGAAGAATTGATCAGCATTGTAAAACGACTAGGTTTCTTCCGAGTTGCCCCGGGTGGTTTTATTGCGCCCCTTTTTCTTTTTTCGCTTTTAAACTTTTGTGGTATTCGTTTCAAAGAGGAAAAAACTGAAACACAATGAGTGGCTAAACGGGTCAACAAAAAAAAAACACAGTGGAGATGTATAACATGTTGTGTCTCGTGTTTATAAGTTATGGACATAAACCCGATTGTAATATTTTTCTTTGATTGTGAGCTTCCACGTTCAATGGCAACAGTGCAGTGCAGTGCAGTAGGTTTCCACCCGAAATCATAAAGTTCTGTAGCGCTTTGCATTCTAGCGCAATGGTTCCGTCAAAGTGCATCGCTGTTTACAAACAACGCGAAAAAGTAGGAAAAAACAAGAAAAACCTGCGCTGCCAGCTCCATGCATTTATGGAATGCGATTCAACCGCTCAAAATTCAAATCTCTCTTTTAAATTTGACAGCCAATATTCAGCATAGAACCACCCAACCAAGAATCGAATCTCGGTCACCGACCACCAAAGCTGGCATCGCGCACTGTGTGTAAGTTTTTCAGAAAGAATTCTCACAGATCGAAATGTAACTCAAAAAAAAATAAAGCGAAGGAATATTCAAATTTGTCGGCGGCGGTGAAAGACCACAGAGATTCGAAACCAATACAAAAAATAACTTTCAACGCTGCAGTAGAAGTTATCATGTTCGTAATCAAAAGTAACTGTATGCGTTAGACGAGCGTTCTGCTTGGGGTTATTATCGCCAGCTTCCTTTCAGAATCTCCAAGCGACCATCTTTGAGTCAGATTTGCTCCTCGTCATCTTAACAACCCTATTAAGCCATTAAGATTCATCCCCCACACTCTGCGCGGCGGCCCACTTCTGTCGGGGGTCAAACTTGTGAATTGTCTATCTGAGATGTAAGACGCCCGAGCCTCCCAAGTCCCAGCCTCCCAAGTCCCAGCCTCCCCCCATCGGCACCCCCATGTTAATGCATGAGATAAAGCCGATATAAGCTTATCATCCAACGTATCGACCCCGACAAGAAAGCTGCAGCCAGCAACGTTGGCTGCTGCTTGCTGCTTGCTGCACGCTTCACCCGATGAAGCCCTGGAATATATTGAACCCGCGAACACACATAATAGCGCAAAATCTCTCTTCAATGAGAATATTAAAGGCATTTATAATCAAATGTACCATTATTATGCTATACGAGTCTACACAGTCTTGTACAGAGAATATATTACAATAACAGTTGTACTAGATGTATATATATATACATGTTATTGTAATATGTGTGTGCATTTGATAGGCCTGCGGTAATAATTACATTCCACTAAAGAGAACTGCAGCGAGTTCTCGCGTTACGGTAAACACTCGACACGGAACTTGCAAGAGTGTTTCCGTGAATTCAAAAGCGTGTACGGCCACGTTATATAAAAGGTTTACGAAAAGCTTATTACGGAATGGAATATAAGCTTCAAAGTTAGAATAAATAACGTTAGATAGAACTCTTTCAAAGCATAAATCGACTGATCAGTGCTGTATAATGCACTAAATAACAAAATTCTAAGCAATTATTGTATGTAAATTAACTGAAAGGCAATAGCCAACGGTTTATATCTTTAAAAAAATTATCTCGGATCATCTTGGTCCAGATTGTAAGAAGCGTGGAGAGAGTGGAGTCGAGATTCCGGCCCGACTCCTACCAAGATTAATGCTGGGGCTGGACCTGACTAGTGACTGGGAATGCTATCGCTGAACGTTGCCGGGGTCACGGCGTCTGTTTGGGCGCTGGGCGGGGGTAGTTTAGCCGCAGAGTGTTAATAAATCGTATGTATGTTTTGAGACTGCTATGATTAGCGCGCTGCTGCTGCTGCTGCTGCTGCTTTTGCTGCTGTTGCTGCTGTTGCTGCTGTTGCTACTTGCCGAGCGTTACGGCCACTTCATGCATAAACATGCGTGAGCTGTGGAGGGAATGTGCGTGTGTGCGGTTGCCATAGCAGGGGCCACTAGACGTGCTATGAGGGTAGGTCGTCGCGCAGAGGGTGGCTTACATAAACTTAAAAAAACATACTTTTTACACCATTGTAATGTAATATGGGATATTAAAGTAGGATTTTTATCGTATAAAAATGTCACCTTAGTTTTTGTGGTTTTTTGCGCGCTAGAATTTAATTTCGGTCTTCGAAAACTTGTGAGTTTTTAATGCAGGAAGGTAAATATGTGAAATGTTTCGTTTCGAAAATTAAAACGAACTTAAACAACTACTTTGCACTCATTAAAATGAGCAAATAGAATAATACGATGACGTTGGCACACACTGGATTAATAATAATTGGACTGTGGTGGTAAGGTATGTACACACTCATGTTTCATCATTCGTAATGAAATGGGTTATTTCTAATAATTTGTAGTTTATGAATTAAATCTGCGTAATAACCCTGGCAAATTAGTTTGCATTTTATCGCGCCGGGTTTTTGAACAGTCCACATTGTGTGTAGACAGACAGGAATAAGTTACGACAGGCCGTTAATAATACAACTAGAAACGTGAAAAAAATGTGGAGTCGACCAAAAAACCTCACGTGCGGTTGACCTCTTCCCGTGCGGAATATTTTGTGAAAACACAGAAGCGGGTAAACAAAGTGGCATATGCACGCTTCCAAGTTCCAAGAACCCACGTCAAGTCGACAACAAAAGGTCGACAGCAGGTTTACTCAAATCCTACACCAATGCTAATTGATCAACTCCGCGGCTTTTATTTGGGAAACTAAGCAAACTTCGTATTAGACAAATATAATAACTCTTCGTTTTGAAAACTCTCTGTTCGTAATATCCTTGCTTCCCCCCGAGTTCTCGCTAACTAACTCTAAGTCATCATTAATTAAAGTAACTTTATGAACGCAATTAATTAAATTAAAACTACATTTTAATTATTACTTTGCAGTTTGCGCGTAGTCCGGCGCTCTATAATGTGTTACAATAGTCCAAAAGAAGTGACCCGGTAATAGCACTGATTTGTCTGAATACACAAAAAGCCACCTTCCCCCATCCTTCGAATATCCCAGGCCCTTATCGACGACGAATATAGGGAAGCCTCCCTCCCCCTGCCCCCTCCACCCCTCGAGAAGGGCGCACTCTATTACGTGATATTAAATTAACATTCCCACTCCGCGTGGCATGGAATCTGTTGCTGCAGCACCAAGCCATAAGGAGACGAGTATGACAATGGGAGGCAAAGAGCCCTTCGCGTAGCTGGGATGTACCAGAGTTTTGTAACAAGCTGTCAACTTTCCTCGTTATTGTCTTCCGCAGATAACTTTACTCCGTCGTCTTTGTTTGCAACAAGCAAGACAGTAGCTAGTAACAAGATGACGGACCTCGTCGCGACACTGTGTAGTATACTACTTGTAGAGTATCATCGTAGAGTATCGCGTTGCGACTTGCGAGAGAGTTTAACGACGCAAGTCGCAACACGAAAGTGTTTTGCTGGGAGGAGGATGTATATGCGTTGGCGTTTTATACACAGGTAAGCGTCTTCTTTGAAAACTAAATCAACGCCGCTCACGGATATGAAAAAGTTTGCACTGAAACAACAACGCGGCCGCCGCGCTCGGCAAAGAAAATCGGAGCGATATTTCAACTTTTAACAAGGCGCGCACGGCCGCTTGAAGAAAAATGTATACCCGGGCCGACGTGAGCGCGCCGCATCATCATAATCGCTCTCTTAGAAAAGAGTCGATGGAAAAAAGTTAGTCAAGAGCTGGTCAGGGAATTGACATCGCGTCGAACGACCAAGTTTTATATTGTTTGTTTCCGAGTTTCTCTTGTTTTTTACTTATTCCAATATCGTTTATTTCTGCCGTTCGGTCTCTTCGATACGATAATATTGCAACACACTTATACATTTGTTAGAAACATTTCGAATAAAAAACGTGTTACGACCCTTCTGTGCTGTCTTAAGTTGAACAATCGTCTTGCTTCCCGGCAAGTTCGAGCATCTCGTTCCTTGTCAAAGGGTCATTTGCATTGGTCATGATGAAAACACATTAATTCCAATTCCGGGACTCAACAGACTCGTCAGTCCGTCACCCCCGGCTAACTCACTTCAAAACCATCCCCTAGCTGACCTGAATCTCTGACAGACTTCGCGTTTTCGTAAAGCATTTAGCAGAAACGTACCACGGTTGTCATGGGATAGAACATAATATCTGGTTGCTCTTTCGCAACCCGCGATCTCACCGCATCTCAGTTGCGCCGATGTGCACTGCAACGTACACGGAGCATTACTCGACTGGTAGATAATATAGACTAGCCATGTAAGATAGAGGCTGCATGCGACGTGCTAAATAAACGCGGCGTTTGTATCGCTTATCTACTTACAGGAAGTATTGGTTTACCAATATATCTCAGGTTGCCTGTCAATATGGCTATTAGAGATATCATAACGGGCCATTAGCGCAATGCAATGGTCATGAAAAAACTCTGCGACACTCCCCCGCAATTGTCCCATCACCAGCAGTCGCCTCTAGGATTTGTTGCTAACGCAATCCCAGTGCATTCAATTCAATGCAATTCCATTCAATCTTTACGAGAAGCTTTTTTTTAGGATGTGTTTTTTAACGACGCACACTATTGATAAAGGACTCGAACTTATAGCCATTAACACAGCTAGTTTTTATCGTGAAGAATATTAAAATCACTTAAAAAATGTCTGTCTGCGCGAGGAGTCGAACCAAAGCCTCTTGGTTCAATTCTCCTTGGAAAACCATCATTCATATAGATTAATTGCACTTGAGAAATGGCAGGTCCGTTCAGCTCAGATGGTACGAGCAACGGTCATGACAACCGGAGGTCTAGGGTTCGATTCCTCGAGCAGACGGATATTTTTGAAGTGATATTAATATTCTCCACGCACAACACTGATCATTTGCGCTGATGGCGCTGGTATTTTGGCGTCGGTGAATGGTAGGGTGATAATGAGGATCATGATGAACCTCACAGAGAATAGCGCAAACCCGTTGCCCCGGCACGTAGCCTATTCCTGTTGAATAGCACCAAGATGATCACCACTTAACGTCTCTTCCAAACGACGGTATACAAGTCGAATAGCAGCATTCCTACTTATCCGTGCTAGGTTGATAGCAAGGCGAGTGAAACTGATGGCCTATCTAGAAACCCTCAACCTCTCTTCCGCACATAAATAAGTATTGAAATGAACGGTCACCCATCCAGCCTCTGACAGTATGACTTGACTTCGGTAATGTCATGGGTACCGTGGTTTCTATTAAGTACTTAGTACTCTCTTGCGCAAAACGCAAGTTGCTGCCTAAAAATCGCAACTTCGAAGACACAAGACGCAAGACACTGCATGCTGTCGCAGAAGACGAGGGCGGATACACATATTCTCCGCGCGGATGTTGCATTCATCGTCGCCCTTGTATCGATCTCGCGGAGATATGCCATGTTCTGCTATTGATAAGATGCATCGCTGTAATGCATCTCACAAGAATTAATTACGGATCCCGCTCGCAGCTGAACGTACACTCTATCTCTCAACCAGAGCCAGCATATAATTTGATAGTTTACATTCAAATCGGTGCACGCCAAAGTGGCGAATGGCGATGCTGTCTGTCAGCTATGAATCCGACGTCGGTTAGCATCTCGGTAATTTCACGCATCGAATAATACGAATGGCCCTTCTCTCCGCCATTTCGATGAATCAAACATGTCTGGCGTTGATGATCGCGTGGAATTTGTTTAAGCTTAACCAATTTCTCTTGTCAATTCCAAGAGAGATGTGTTACCTGGTCTTAAATCAATGAGAAGCCCGTCGCGGCGGATGGTCATGAATTTTTCGCCGGGCATTATGATAGACAACGTTATTAATATTTCAGTGAGATTCAATTTTGACGGGCGAAATGATAGGCTGTACAATGGCATGGCTATTGTTGTTGATTGACTTTGATAAGTCGATTGATAAATCTCTCCGCGCCTATAATCTCAACAGCCCAAGGGGTTAGTTTTGTCAATAAGTTATGTGAAGGTGCGTCGATGCCACCGGGCGCACGGTCCGGTGGACCCATGGGCCGCGCGATCGGCCGGCTGGATGACTTCAAATACGCCAACCGACGGCGACTGACAACAAGCAGCAGAGTCGAATAATGCAGAAGCGAGACGTGACGAGGATGTGTAATACTGCCTGGGATCCTGGTCCGGACTTGGTTCATATCCTGCTCTGAGGATGACTACATAAAGTATAGTAATGCCGGATGATATTTTCCCGACGAGGGCTGGACAAATGTGACTTTGACGTTTGGAAAGTGATTTGGATTTCCCATTTGTGTCGGCAACAGAAAAGTGGTGAAAATGTTTGTTCGATGCGTGCTGGCGTCGAGTGAAACCCCGCCACGGAAAAGTCGACGTAAGCGTAATGCGCGACCAAGTTCTTAGCGTCGTGCCACGTTCCGGCGCGTCTACATTTTGTATGCCCCTGCTGAAATATAAAAACAGAATTTGCCCAATAATCCAGTTCATATCCCGTTCGTCCCAAGAATACAGCATCATACAGAATACAGAATGAAGGGACTTCTTGCATCCCCAATACGTCGGCGGCGAAACTTGTTTTTCTTTATCTCTCAATCATCTCTCAACTTCTTTCCAAGTTAGCTCATATTTCCGCTAAGTATCTAAACAATTTCACGATACATTTCAGATGAAATCGTCTGAGTGAAAAACCCGTATTGGTTACAAAACCGTACATCCACAAGCACATTTTATCCAACTACGAAAATAACTCGGATCTATATATAAGCCCTGATTTAAATAGTTAATACGTTTGAACAGTTATATTATTCCTATTGCATCCGCATGGTACATACGAAATTCTAGAATTATTGAGCAAAGCTCTCTGTTTTAATTTCCTTTTACTTGTTCGAATGATGATATATTTACAAGTAAAGTAGTATACACCCTACATTATTTATTCAGGGCTGATAAATATCCTGTAGGTATAAAACTCATACTAAGTAATCTGTTTACAGAACCACGCTAAAGTGTACAAGTCGATTATTTCCATTGCTATCCCAACTTTGCATAAGGCTATAACAGAGCCACGCATGGCTAGAGGCTAGCGTTCTGCCTTTAATTCGGAAAGTTCCAGGTTCGGTCCATGGTGTTGACCGGCTATCCTGGTTGTGGTTTCGTGTGATTTCCCTGCACAATAGGTCAGCGAAAATGCCGAGATTTTCCCCTAACAAAAGGGCATCGGCCGTTTCCCTATCAGCTCCCTTTCGCGTTCCTAATCCCTCCAGTCAAGCTGCATGCAGCTTTGGAGCTTGTGTGGTCTTTCCGGAAATGAAACGTACCCCCAAGCTGGAATTGGAAGAAATATGTCCATCTGGACACACCGTTGCAGCACATTCGTCGTTTCGACCTTTTGATAGCACATGCAGTTTACATCAAACCTGATGGCACATTACGTGTCAACTAGGAAAACGGTATGCACTTTAGCGTCGCGCTGAAAGTGCTCGTGGCATTTTTTTTAGTTACCTATTTGATAAATCGTTTGACAGGTAATTTTATTTTAATAATCACAGCAACCTTGATGTTATCAAATTTTCCAATAATAGAGGAGGCTTGGGTATGTAAACAATTTATATTAATAAAACTTTCCCGTTTTCCATGGGATTTTTGCGATTTTCAAACTTTGTTTATGAAAAACAACAGAACCATTGGACTCAATAACTTTGTATACATATATATCTAATTTAGTAAAGGGCAAGTATTCACAAAAAGTTTCATCTCGATCGGACATTCCGTCTGGTCTATGTGGAGCGTGAAAAAAAACACTTTTGTGCCAACAGACACGCGAGTTTCCTACATTTCTCGTTTTTCCGGCCTTTTGTTCCCCAATGTGAATACTGACTATTTCGAACTTATTGAACTAATAACAATTTCTAATAAAAAGCAAAACAAGTGAAGATACTTTAGGATGCACTTGATTCGTTGTCGTCTCGCATGGAGATATGAATTTTGAAAAATACTACAATGCGCCACACGCCCCTATTGGTGGAGGTTCGACCATGGCGGCATTGCTGCGAAAAATCTCACCTGGCGCGCTCTGCATTAGCTTTGCGTTTACAAGCCCAGCCAGCCTCGAGAAAAAATCAGTGTGAATATATCAAAATGTTGTACAAGCCTACTCTCTCCGCTTTCTGAAACGTTTGGTCCTCCTGCTATCAGTGGTCTTTATGGGGTTTGTGGCCCCTGGCGCAAACTAATTCCCCACCCCCCTCCTTCATACTTCCATGAGTTTACCGACAGAAAAGGCGAAAGTCCCAAAAGGGACACAAAATGGGGGGGTTTGAGGGCGCGGTCCCCAAGAAAAATCTTAGTTCAAGGTTATTCGTTTTTTTAGGCTCGTGTCTTCTTCTTAATCTTAGCACTAGTTTTGAAAAAAAACTGTTAATTAACTAGGTATCACTACCAAGAACTTCTAACAAACAAACTCCCACGTTCGAGGTTATTTTTGGAGAAAATATACGCGTTTGAAGTGAAATAAGGGCCGGACGACGGCGACTCTAAGAATATTTTTAACGAGTGATTTCGGTGCCGACAGCACTCACTAAAGAGTGCTGCCTGCGTCGCATTCTCAGGCTTGGTGGAAAGTAAGCCAAACTTTTAACTTGCAAAATATGTTTGAAACATGCAATTCAAAAGACGTTTCTGAAGTGATTCCGCCAAAAATACTGTCGTATTTGTGATCTCACTGAAATGATGCCTTTCATTAAATTTTAATCGAAATTGCGTCTGTGTAGTGATTGGCAAGAAACCGAATAGGGAAAAATGGGCAACCGATCCGGGATACGAATCTCTCGAACCTCTCGGGTGATTTCTCGATTACCAATGGCGTGCTCCACCACTGCGCTCACCGGGCACACATTCTCCGCGCCTCGCCGCGGAGGGTGAGGAAGGTCGAGGTCGAGGTCGAGTGACGAGGTCGAGCGACTCGTACAACGGACGAGTATATCGCAACGCATCTTGTTCGAAGGATTGTTACAAAAAGTTTTGGAAAATTCCAAAAAAAAATGAGAGTGGATTTTTTGGGGCCCCTAGGCACGCGCCTTTATGGCTGGCTAAATTGGTAAAGATAACAGTCCGGACGCTGTTAGAATGTACTTAGTTCTGAATATACTGCTCTTCTAAACTTGACTCGTGTCTATAACGGCTCAGGCTTATGGTAGAGCGCACATAGTCCTGAATATCCCCCTCGTCTCCTTAGCGAAACGTTTTTTTCAATTTGTTGAATTACTCTGTCTCATAAGTACACGACTTCCGTATACAAAAGTGACACGGTATATACACTGCCCTGCTTGTGCATGAGACGACGAGGGTAAATCCTCTCCAATTAGTGCAAAATAACAAGCCAGCCAAGCAAACAAACAACAAAACAGTGTTTCAGGGAAGGCGCATACAATGAAAAGCAAGTAGGTAACTGGCGTTTTTAAGTTGGTATACGTATATACTGACGGTACGTTGCTGTGCTGGCGCCCTGCTCATCTAGACATGCAAGTTCCGAGGGATGCCACGGGGCGTAGCGTGGGTTGGTGCATTCAAGTATTAGAGGTGTGCGACATGGAAAGTGGCGCAAGGCGAAATGAAATGCACACGACAGCGGTGCGATACTTTGTAAAGAGCGTTGCATTCATGCTATATATATTGCATCGCACGTTCTATGCACTTTTATTTATATCCTCTTGTAGATAGGGAGACGAGCGAACGACATTAATGATTCTTCGCGCGTCGCCGAATCGGATGAATTGGTACGACATATGACTTTTTGTGTAGGTGTTTTGGACCGATATACCTGCGATCGTCATTAAAACTGTTTTGCTTCAATTACTGAGACATTTTGTGACTAAGATGCTCTTAAATAGAGTGTTCTGTGTTCTTGATTGGGAGTACGGTATATCATGGACACATCCATGGCGAGGAAATTATTTATTTTTGTATTCCTCACCATGGCTTAGAGGAAATTTTTAGAAGACGTCATTTTGATCAATCTAATTAAAACTTCGACCTCAAATTCACTGTCCCCAGAGAAATTGCGTGCCCCCTAAAGAGTTATTTCAGAGCGAAATGCAAAAAAAGTCCTAGTTTCACGTCGCCTTTACCCCGCGGCTGGCTGCGCATGTTAATGTACGGCGGCTCCACTTGCAGACAAACACAAACTTCTCTCCAACTGGCGGTCCTGCCTTTCCTGCATGACGACAACATTTAAATATGGTTCGGAATAACAAGACAGGCTAGGGTCGCGAATAAAAGCTGCTCAATTGGCGAATGTTTGTGCAGTTCCAACTCGCGCCGCGTGGCTAACGCGATTAGCGCGTCGGCCAATGCAGCTCCGAGCTGGCGTTTGCATCTGCGACTAAATGAGACGACTTGTGTCGCCTCGCGATTGACCTCTCCTTGCGATCGCCACGCCTGACAATTAGATTCGTTAGACAAGTCCGTCCAACACGTGCTCTCTACGTCACGAGGTGAGATCTGTCCGAAAGGGCGCTCGTGCGCGAGGAATGACATCTCGTTTTTCCCTGGTCTTCATGACATGAATAGCAAAATGTATCAGCAAACTTTTGGACGGAATTCTATTAAAATGTTGTGAAAGGGTAAAGAATTCAATTATATGCGGCCAAGTTGTAATGTACAGGAAAGTTGAATAATATTATTGAAATTTCACCCGGCTATTTTCAATTCCGTTGTGCACTCGCCGGGTTGAATCGAAAGAAATTTTCCCCCAACAAACGACAATTTAATTCGGCAAATTGAATAATATTTTCGGCATACAATAAGGAGTCGCGACAGTTATACGCTCGCATCCCCGAGTACTGGGTAAACAGGCAGCTCTTTTTCGTGTAGTAGTTTCGTGTAGTGGCCTCCACGATAACTATACACACTATATGTGAAACCATTAAATTTCTGCACCAACAATTTTATGCATCGCAATTTTCCGGCTTCGAAAACCTTGCGCTGTATTATTTGCCTTCTCCCCACTTGTGCTCGAAATTTTATGAAGATTAAAATAATTCTCTTTGTGCTGCATTCATCGCAATCGTTCTCGGAGCTTCCTTTATATGCATCTAGAAGATGCGCTCGAATTGCATTTGAATTGCGCATCAAACGACCTAAAAATGGCTTGTACATCGCCGAGCTCTACAAAAGCGTCATTGTGCAAAATTTAAATATAGGGCACGTGAATACCTAACCGCAACACGACAAACATTCTTCAAATCAAACAAGCAAATGCCAAGGAGCCATTGCGAGAGAAGATGCTGCACACGAGGGGGGGGGGGGGGGAAAAGGGGGCGTTTCAAAGGGGACTGAACCTTCATGAAAGTATCGATGTAGAATAATTGCGTAACATTGGTATGACTATCAGTAAACATCCATGCGGATCGGCTCAATCTGTTGCTTATAAGAACTCACCCCCATCAATCGCAGGGATGATAATAAAGAGTGCACAGCCCCGGCGCGGGTCTCAGAGAGCTCGGCCCATTTGCTATCTGCTCGGATTAATGTGCGGCTAACCGATCCGAACGACTTCATAAATACTTTCCTCTACATTTAATAAAAACCTAGCAACTCTTGCAGCTTCTCGAAAAGAGACAGTTTCTATAGGAGCAATGTGTATTCCAGAGAAAAGAATACTCATCCCATTTCGGAAGATCAACTTAAATGACTCGTTGCGAGATGCATGACGAAAATTTACCGCAATATCTCATGGGTAGAGCATTCTAGACTAAATAGTATTCATTGTAGTGGAGTGTATATATCACTTTCGCCTCATTAATGCGTTTCAAATGCTATTTTGGGGTTACGATATTGTAATGTAGTGCTCCGTCTAGCGAGTGGGCGATTTTCGAACAAGAACCGTGCAACATTATCAGGAGGGTGAAAATGCTGCTTGATTTCTGCCGAGGGTTTTCTGTTAGTGGTGACGCTTCGGTGATACGATGGCAATCTTCACTGCAAATGTCATGTGGTGCTTACTTTTTGCGCGAGCCGTACATCCTTTGACTATACGTCATGCGGTTGAAAACTCACCTGAAAAAGAAGAAACATTACGAGTTAGTTTTGCGAATTACCGTGAAAAGTTCTGGTGAACAGTCGTGAACGATCTGGCAACATGGATTCGCAAAGTTGATGTGTGCGTTGAAAATTTTCGAATCCGAGCCAACTCACTATTAAGATTAATACCAATAATTAATAATAACATGATCCAAACATATCCCGGTATTAAATTACTAACATTATACCAAGCAATAATCTCGGCAATGTTAGTTTTACCAATAGCATGGTACATATTCCAATACACAAAGCTCTCAAAATAATGCCTAATTGTAACATATGTGATTTACTGTTATTACTAAGCATTAACTCTAGTAAATACTACGTGCATTACGTGATTATTCTCAATAATCAACGGCTTCAGAGTTGCCATTAAGCTTGCATGTGGCAGACTCTAAGAAGCACTAAGTGCGTATTAGTACGTAGAGAAATCTTCATCGTCGAGTTTTGGGCCTTGAGCACAGGCCATGGTTCAAGTGCTGATTCAACTTCTTAAATGGCGAACTAGAAATAATTAATTCGGCCAACTCTTTAGCTGGTGTAATATAAATAATTCTCGTTTCTTTCCTTCAGGCATTGAATCTGCAGCCCTGACTGAAGGAGTGGCACTTCCTTTCGTAAATCATCTTCGCGCCAAGCTACAACAGTACCCATTACACTGACAGTATGATTGTGATCTGACAATCAATATGAAGAAAAATATTACAAATGTTTTAATGTGCCTGGTGCAAAAAGATGATCGCACAAGGTGAATTAAATCTTGATTGCTTCTGATTCAAACTGTTTGGCTCGTTAGTCAAGTCATTTCGTTTGTACCGCGAGATGAGTTGGAGCATAAAGTGAAGCTATCCTTCCTAGCTGCCTTATCGCGCGCATTGCATCTGGTGAGATGAACGCACGCCCACCACAAAAGTGACTTGCTGAGGCGTTCGGTCCACGAAAGCCGTGGCCGTCCGAGAGATGTACAACGGGATGCTGCTGTGTCGATTGCGTGTTCGCCACTGGATTTGTGAATTCCCTAAAGAGTTCGTTCACCGAGTCGAGCCGTTGAGCCAATGTCCGGGCCAGGCCCTCGGTGAATGGAAAGATTGTGTTACCAGTGTTACAATGAACACTGGACCGAGCTTATCTTTGCGGCTAATCTCAAGGTTTGCTAGTAGCAACGTATAGCACGTCTGCGCCAACTAACTGAAATCACTGTTATTTTCAACTATTGCCCTTTAAAAGCAGGAATTTGACAGGTCTATGATTTGTTTTACGAATTAATGGAGAAGGTATTCCGCTGGAAAAGCATTCGTTTTGAAAATATTACACTTCCTTATAATAAAAATAAGGAAGCCATAAAATATTGCGTTTTCTGATATATGGCCAAAATGTGTGGAGTTTTTTGTTGTATATTTGTGTTCCACTTTTGGCCGAGGAATTTTAAATGTCGTTGATCGCATATTTATTCATTCGTCAATAAATTATTATTATCGATCTATGATTGGACAGTTTTATCGTTTTTGGTCCAGAGAATTCTCCCTTTGAATATAGCAGCGCTTCAATTCAATCGTGGTATGAAGCTTGGTGAAAGAAACTCAAGTAAAAAGTCGGGTTCCGTAAACCGCGTTTTTTTTCTCGTCTTTTCCCTCGCGTGAAACACACTATTTTCTTGGACTCTGAGCTCGATAACTTTCTGGGGGATCGTTGGGTGAGACGCGACGAATCCCAAATAGCTTGGCTCGGTCAACCAGTCTATCATTCTAATCCATTTAGAAACAATGTTCTCAGATGCAGTTGTGTTGCATCTTTGGCTAGAGTAACATGTTACAGGAAAAATATACGTGTTTATCACATTGTATGGTTGAACTTTTGTGCACTTTTGGCAGATGTGAGATCGTAGTAACAGCCAAGAGCCAAATCTTTGGAAAATATTTTTCGATTCAGTCGCCAGCTACAAATAATATCATCTGCGCATTTATTCGGAAAAAAGAATCTATACCATCGTACATTCCGATTTACAAGGTGTGGTCAATCGTTAACAAATAAATAGATGCATGGTTTGAATCAACTCGCAGATTTCCATCGCCTCTGTTAAAAATTTATCGTCGAGATAATAATGCAAGTAAGTAGTTGGCTGCTCGCGTTCAAACTAGCCAGCTTCCAATTAAACGCGACACTAAAATTGTCCGTTAGATGCTTTCGCTCCTTGTTAAAGCTGCAGCCGACGAGATGAGATGAGATGAAGCTGCAGTGTCGTAATTGTTATTGCACATAACAGCGTGCCGGCATCTTATTACAAGAAGTCAAGGCTGACATTGAAGCCGAGACACTTGGACATCGAGCAAATTGCGTAATCGGTGTAAAATAAGTGCTTCTGTGCCATGAGCATGTGAATTTGCAATCACCTTCACAGATCAAGAAGACTTGGTAAGTCAAGCCTAGAGTATTTACCCGCTCTCCCAGCTAAGGCGTATCCCCTAGCGATTTAGAAAAATATGATGCGGTGTTAAAGAATTTATTTGATCCCAATTAACTTAGAGTGAAATTTAGGGTGGCTAATTGCGTAATAAGCATGGAAACGAAATACGGGGATGCTTCCCTTCCGTGGAATTCCTTTTTTTTGGGGTAACCACACAAGCTCCCAGCTTGACGACTTATCGGTTGGGGTCGGGGAACGTGAAAGGGAGCGGGTAAGTAGACGGCCGTACTCTTTTGGTGGAGGACCTGCCAGTATTTGCCTGCAATGGTTGTGGGAAATCACGGAAAACCAAAACCAGGGTAACCGGTCCCCAGGATCGAAACCGAGACCTTCCGAATGCAAGGCATCCTTCGCTTACTGGATAAAGTTCCTATCCAGAAAATCCTCTTGTCGAAATGTAGGTACTGCTGACTGTTGGGATGTAGCTATGTTGTAGGACGCACAAGTTTTCATCAAAAAGCCTAAGAAAACTGAGATTGAAATTTTTTGTAATTCTATTTCAGGGCAAATGGTATTGAACTTTACCGAAACGAACGTATAATGTATCGCCATCGTGAGTCAGAGATCGTAATCGGACACACCATCCCATGTATCTTGGCCGACTCTCCGTCGGCGCAATTCTCTCGATAAAGCATCTTTTAATCACGTGTCGATCGAACGGTCGGCCGGCAATCAATAACCCTGACATTGAACATTCAAAGCCGGAGCTCAACACAAGCCTAAATAAGGCAAGGAAATGCGGCGAGATGCGTGCGCCGATTCGAATATGGTCAATGGATACTAATCACGGATTGACACAGAGCAGACCGGACAAGCGGTAAAACTGGCTCTTCCGGCTCATAGCGAGAGGAATGATTTCTTGCCTCTGGCCGAGAAGACGTCGGTCGGGATTGCCTTTAGCAACGGTTATACGAATCGCTAATCGGTTAAGCGGCGGGTGCCCTTGCCACCGACTTTGATACACATTCTCTTCGCCGGTCTTCTGTTTTTATAATCTTCGCATGTTCCCACTTGTTTATTGTTGCGCTTAAATGATATACCTTTGAGGAACGAAAGACGACTTCGAAGAAAACGACACAAAGTATAAGTTTGTGATGAGATTACGTAAATGCATCGTTAAATTGCATTGCATATAATTGCACCGGATAGTTTACGTTAACTTGCGCAATAAAGTGTTATATTATCTTCGATAAGTAAACAATATCCTAACGTATTCAAACGATGTGACACGACAGTTTATGATTTTAACAATGTGCCACCAGCACCTTCAAGTTTTGCTGCTTGTGGTGAAATGAAGTTCAGATCAACACATTTATTATCGTACCTGCCAGTTCGTGAGATCATAGTGGTATTGTCACACCGTCAATTGTGAGGATGACGTGTTACTGTACTGCAAAGAGAGTCGAGAAATTTACTGCACCCCCGGCATATTGTGCATGTGTGATAATATCATACGTACGTACATTAGAATTTTGATTAAAGCTCTAAGGTATTCACATTTGCATGAGATTATGCATAATACAGTACCTTGTACGAGCCGTGAAATATAATGGCATTAAAATATCATAAATTAATGCATCATAAATGCATCTTATAATTAAGTCAGCACTAAGTATTCTCGTGTAGAGGAGAGTAAGTAAACTTAATGCACATTGTTCACTGGTTTGATACACTTAACTTCAGATTCAATAAAACCTTCGTTAAACTGAACCTGCATGCAGTTTTACTCGTGTTTTTTTTTAAGTTCACAGTCTTCTTGCATTTCTAATACAATGAGAATTTGAACTGTAACTCAAAGTCCTGTTTTTAGGGGCAAAAACCGGGGAGATTTCCAAGTCAGCGTTGAAAACTAAAATGCAAGCACAACATGAAGTCTCACGTCGAGCTAGACAGTGTGCTTTCCGACACCGAGAAGAAAATGGCTTGGATTTTCCCAAGTCGGACGTTTCGTTCTCTTTAGCGGATGTGTCCGATGTCCATCCAAAGAAAAGCTGGCGGAAAGGCGAGTGCAGGTTTAATGTGGAATAAAATGGCGCACGCCTCTACCAGTAGCCAACCCATGGCGTGCCAAGGCTTTCAAAGTAGCATTTCAAGATATTTAATTAAGACATTATTTATGACCTGACTAAATGCCCCTCAAATGGTCCATAAAACTCAGCCTCTCAACTTTATACCTCTATATAAATATGACAGCTTCAATCAAACATGGAGACACACCTATAGAACAGTATCAGGGCGTGAGTCGTTTGGATGTCCATTGATGATGTGTATGTGTGTTTTTTCCCATTTGAATAATATTTGAATTGCAAATGAAAAGTTCACTTACAAATTCAGTTTATGTATTTAAGACACGAATCTAACTCTTTATTGTTTGTTCGATCAATGAGCTGTATCTTCATTCTCACTTGTTGAGTTGGGAATTGCTTTACGAGCGCAACAGGGAAACGGTGAAAATCGGTGTCGATCCGGGATAATTCGTTCCGAATTGCGTTTAACATCCGTACAAGTTTATGGTGCCTACCTCGCTTGCGCCGGAGTTCTGAGTTGTGAACTATTCAAAGCATTTTGTTTCCCCACGCTCAAGTCTTGCAAGAAAAATTCAATCAGTCGGATCTGTTTGAAAACAGCTCAACAAAGCACGAATAACGATTTGCGATTTATCGGTACTCGATTCGATGTCGATTATCCATTTGGTTGACAAAACTCGTGCAATGTTCACGATTGACTCTCCAAATAAGCTCGAACTTTGTCGGTCAATGTTTGGTATTTTCTAATAAGCCTATCAGATCAAACGAATGTCCGCAGATACTTCATGAGTCGCGCTGCGGAAACCGATTTTTTTTGTACAAAAATCTATAAGCTTCGGCGAGTGGCAAAGCCGAATCGAACGACGACATTGTGCAACTTATTTGGCGAGTTGCAAGCCGCGCGGTCGTTTTGTTCTGCAGCTTTGCTGGCTTCGCACACCTGGGCTTGCTAAAAGGCACGGCCAAGAAAGGAAGCTAAAAGCTAAACCACATCAAAAGGCCCCGATACTTATCGAGACCGCACGAAACAAGAAATAATAATAATATCGTTAAAACGATGAAAAGCAACAACGCGATGAACCACGCTCGTGGCGTTTTGTTTTCATACTGATTTTTGAAATCCAACGCGCGACACAAGACCAAATCGTCAAAGCAGACCGAGTCACGTGGGACTTGTGTTTATTAATCCAATTAAAATGTGGAGTGCATGTGATAGCAGGAGCTTAAGGTCTATTCTAGGTCAATTGTGTGCTTAGTGCTTATAATACGTACAACTCATGTGCAAAAGTCGGTCCCCATTGTGCAGCCAGCATGTGGCTCAGCTTTGTGGGCAACATACTCGCGAACAATGCAGTTGCAATCAACAAACAGTGATTGCAATTCACAAACAACTGAATTGCCGCTAATTGCATCGATCAATTGATTTCGGCCGCGAGTTCGCTGAGTAGGGCAGATCGCTGTGACAGTGTCAAGCACGGTGTCACTTCCAGGCTGGATTAAAAATAAAAAGCAGTGCTCGTCATTTTCACGGTTTCCTTTGCAAAAAAGTGAGTTTGTTTTCCAACTGCATATGAAAACTTTGCGCCTGCGAACGGCGTGGCCAGCTGAATCTTCTTGACGCATCACTCCCATAATGACGCAAAGATGCTTTGAATGCTGACGGGATCTCCTCTCCACATCTCGGCTTTGGCGCGTGCACCCCGATTTCCGAAGGCTCGCCGAGGACGAACGCTGGCGAATGCTGCGAGTGAAGTCGACCGCGACGTTCGACGCCAACCAGGGTCCAGTAACTAGTTGGCTCGTCCTCTGCAGACGTCCGCCGTCGCGGTAACAAAACCCGCCGGAAATATTTGCATATTCTAATTTATATGATGCGTGGAAGATGAAATAGATCGTGATGACGGGAGATAACTAATTAAACCTCGTGGTATGTAAACAGTAAACGAGCTTATTCGATTCATGAATGTGCGGTTCTCATGAGAGTGTATGTGAGGCAAATCCTAGAAATGTGTAATGTTTGTTTTAATTGCGCCAAGCATGAGCTATAATAAACATGATCATAAACTGTTTCAAACAGTGATTAATTAAGTTGAGCAAGACAGAATTGTCGCAGACTCGATCCGAAAACGGCTTTAAGTGAAATGTATTTAAGCCATCGAAAGCATCTGGGTGCGCAGGACTTATCCGGATAAGAAGTAAGTATCGGATCTACATCTACACATAGATTCGAGCTCTTAGCATGCATCTCGCACATGATTTTTAATATTATTGACCACATGGCAAGGGTCACGTGACTAAAATGATCCTTATAAGGGGCTCTGAGAATAAACAGACAATTAAAGTAATATAAAAAAATGTTTGTGTATTTTTTGTTAGTATTTTTTTCACTGTCGAGGCACGATCTCAAACATACGATTGGAATTTTAAATTCGTCTTGGTATTTCAATTGTTTTCTCCAGTATTAGTGGTCGATTCGTTCAGCTTAAAGCATATAGACGCGAACGAAAACGACTTTGTCGAACAGAAAGGAACACTTACACGAGTTGGTAACTGCAATGCGGTGTGTAAGAAGGAAATAAAATGAGACTCTATGGAGTCCGTGTAGGTAATTCGGTATCGGAGACCTAAATCTCGGCGCGGATAAGCTATCTCTTTCACATCATTTGACCAGCTCGAATGTGTCTTGACGCAAATCTTAGCGCACGACAATCGTGGGCCGTCGGGTCGGCTATGTTGAGATTTGTAAACGCACCCACCGGAACAATGAGCGGAGAGTTAGACCGACAGCGAAATGCTTTGCTAAATCAATGCTAAATCGATGACAGATACGTAACCGTATCTCAAGAAGGCGGCACGAAAAAGTTTGAACGAGCTCAGCGAGCATTTCGTCATGGCCGTGTGCACGAAATATGTGTTTTCAAGACAATACACGTTGATGGTTTGATTGTTCGTCGACGTCAGCGGAGAGCGAACGTAATTATTTCAAGATGTAATTGGGGATATCGACCAATAAAATGGATAGCGTAAGAATGTTAATTAATCATCCTATTGTTTCAGAATCCGGTTTGTAAAAATGCTTGGGCCATGCTCGGTAAGATGGCACCTATTCGAAGTTAGTTTTACGAGAACAACAATTTCATCACACCACATTTCGCTTTCAGACAATTGCATGCGATCAGATTTTTTGAGCACAAAAATCCACATGTGCCAATACGCTTACCCTATTTAAAAAGCTAAGTGTTTTCACATTAAGTGTCTTAATGTGTTTCGATAATTATAGAGTGGTGCCAATGGTAACAAACCACTGGGCCTCGACGAGATAGCCAGTCAAGAGTCACAACTGGAACCACACAAAGGTTTTACGAACAACCCACCGGTAATTACCTAGAGCGAAATAGAGAAAACACTATCACTTTCCTGTTGTTATCAAAGCCCGATTATTCAGTTTGCCTCTTAACAAGAAAGTTCCGTCAATATCGAGCAGGTAACTCTAAATTGAACTGGCGTCGAATCCCGATAAACTGAATTATATTTCTTCCCATTTCGTCAGCATACCTGTTGAATCCGCTGGCATAATCAACCTGACTCTTATTAGCCGCGTCTTGCTCGCTCGTTGCCAGCCGAATAATTAATCCCACGTCACAAACGAACTCGGTTTTTCCATTCCACCGACAAATGTTTGTCATTAGTTCAAGTCGCCCTCGTGAAATGCACTGACTGCATCATGTGCACACGAAGAATGGAAACAGGCAGCTTTTGATTCACTCGGTGTTTGAAAAGCAGGGTTAATATCGCCGTGTTAGGTGTGAAAGTATAACTCCAGTGGAGTAGCCGTGGCGTGGCGTGGCTTGACGGGACTGTTTGCACACAGGTAGACTTATAAGATCTTGTTACGCTGTGCATACATGTCGTTGGAAACAAACGACCCGATAATGTATTCCGCGTTGCATTGCATGGGGTCCAGCGAATACACACACGGTTTGATATCGGGGCTGGAATTTGCAATGCAGTCTGTGACAAATTCAATCCGATGCACGGGACAGCCTTTGAATATTGAGTTTAAGCGAAAAGCGAACGTTGCGCCCCACGTTATATTGCAGCGATGACCCCTTTGGTGGGGAAAGGAGTTGGAACAACCAGGTCCAACGGTAACAGACCAGATAGTGCCCATGGAAAATGATGTGCAGACGATTTTTTTTTAGCTCCACTGACCGTTGAAGATAGGCTACTGGCTAGAATAGTAAGCAAGAGAGTTGGAGGTGAAATAACAAACTTGGTCTATTCGGAAACCGTTTCTACATATTTTTGCCCAAAATCGCCCAAAAGGGCTGTCGTAAATGCTCGATCAGAGGCTTTTTAGATAGCTATAACAGAAAAACGAAAGAAATTTTGAAAAAGTGCTTCCGAATAGACTTATTTCTTATTTTGTCTACAACTTCATCCAACTATCATAGGCCAGTGACGTAGCTAGGTATTCCTGGGCCCGGGGTGATATTTAGTCGTGCCCCCCCCCCCCCCCCCCCCCCCCCCCCAACAATATTAATTTTATAAACCAACTCTTCTGCACAAATTCCCAAGAAAAAAAAATCTCCCCTACTCCTAGTGAGTAACAT
>QKMV01000296.1:0-25214 GCA_003287335.1 Lednia tumana
TTAACCCAGTTATTAACAGTTTTTTTAAAAACTATAGTACTGAAATTAGTCAGGAGATATGAGTCTCAAAAATTTAAGTACCCTGGTTATGTGGGAGCACCGAAGAAGATAAATGGGTTGCCATCAAGTTTTTGCTAACTTATAACTTGAAGACAGCTGCCTTTTTTTTCTTAATGCCTAAATAATTACCATTTAGAAGTGGTTTTTTAGGAAACAGGTAGCTGGTTACACCACAATTTACAAGCCCTTTTGAAAACCCCGTCAACTGCATTTGATGGCGACGATGTTTAATGTTAAAAACAGCCAGATCGATAGCTACCTGAATGAAACCATCCCCCAAATGGGGCAAAATGTCCTTCACTTGGGTGATCAACGATTCCAGCTCGACACCAATGACCCGTTTCTTTGACCTGGCTTCCATCGCTGCCGCTGTCGCGCCATTCTGGAAAATCACACAGGAACACACTTGATAAGTGTTGAGTAATTTCCATGATTCAAAAAAATATTAATCACATCGAAAATTTTCTCGTGCCAAAGCAGTACTTGTCCCAGCTGTCCAGTACTTGTATGCTGTCCCAGCAATTACACTTGAAGCAATTTGTAAATTTGTATGCCCAAAGTAACACTACGTGTAACACAAATTATTGTCATATCGTGTTTCCTAAGCCTTAGTTGGATCTCGATGTGTGTGTTTAACGGTTTTGCTTTGCGTGGGTGAGATTTTTGGCCCCAAAAAGGACCTTGGGTCTCGACGTTTGGGCCGAGTTCAATCAACAATCTCATCAGCAGAGAGCAAAACCGTTGTCCTCATCGAACCAGGGGTGGACATGTAGCGTACTAGCACCGGTTATGACTGGACGCTTAGCCGGTTTTGGGCAGGTACATTTTATTTAGCTATTATTATTGGATTTTTCATGTGAAACTTCTTCTCCACAAAGAGGCGATTATAGCAGAAAGTTCTCGTACGTAGCTCTTCGGGCACCAATTTTTCCAACAGCTCTAAACTATAGCAAAAAAAAATTGTGCCCATAACGATTACAATTACCTTCCATACATCTCATGGTTTTACGATGAGTAAATAAGAACATTGCACATTGTTCTCGTAGCTATGGTCTATACATACATACAAACCCAAAATAGTACTTGTTTGCAATTTTTTTGTGAGTGGGTAGTAGGTACACTCACGGACTCATTAATTGCAAATCATGTTTGCTCTATTGAAGCTCATCGAAACCAGTTATGTCTATCTTTCTCCCTGCGACCGAATTTGTGTTTCCTTAAGTCTACCATTTAAAAGCTGTACAATTTTTGAATTAAAAAGAAAAATTATGAGTGAATCCATTCTTACAATGCAACAGACAGAGCAAAAAGTTGTTTAAGATGAGACAAGAAGAACAACTTCTTCCCACGGCAAGGATTAAACATTTAAAGCCAAATACACGGCTAGTTATAATTTTAAGAATATAAAAATCACTTCAATCGGTAGATCAAATCTCAATCAGTACCTTGCTTAGCTCAGTGGTTAGAGTATTTGCCCGGTAAGCAAAAGTTCCGGGGTTCGAGTCCTCGAGTAAAGAGGTATTTTTGAAGTGATTTTAAAATTCTTAAAACTACTTCCATCCTTACCGTTGCACTAGCAGTTGAAGTCGAACTTGCATAAGACATTGCACCAGCATTGCGTGACTGGGCGCTGCTTGGGTTTCGTATTGGCGGTGTTTCAAAGCACGCCAGAACTGCTTCCAAAATGTAGTTACACTTGAGCGGATCCCTGAATCGGTCAACAACCAAAAAATACAGCAGATATGAATGGATACGTACATAAAATCGACACGCAACTGGACAAATACGTGGAAGTATACTAGCTAAAAGCATTAAACCTAGGATTAAACATTTAAAGGCAAATACACGTCTGGTAATAATTTTAAGAATATTAAAATCACTTAAAAAATACCTGCTTACTCGAGGACTCGAACCCCGGACCTTTTGCTTACCGTGCAAATGCTCAAACAACTGAGCTAAGCAAGGTTCGGCATTTCGGCAGTGATTTTAATCTACATGAGTGGTAGATCTCAAAAAAAGGTCCGGGGTTCGAGTCCTCGAGTAAGCAGGTATTTTTGAAGTGATTTTTATATTCTTAAAAGCATTAAACCTAGTTTTCAGGGCAAGCCCAATGCAAACTTTTAATTGTTGAAGGGATGCAGATCAGTGAGGTGCTAAGGTTTTTGGGATCAATAAATCTCAAATGGCGTATAGTGTGTTCTCACACCGTCCTTAGTGCCAAATGGGATGAAAATTGGTAGGTTTGAGGGCATGGCTCCCAAGAAAAATTGAATTCAAGGTTATTTTTGGAACACATCTCGGCATTAGGAGGTCTGAGAATGACTAGTCTAGAATTTGAAAGTTTTTTTGGCTCCATTTAAATCCCCCGAACATACAGCCGAGAATGTTCTGCGGGCCTTGAAATCATCTTCTCGGCGGGGCCAACTCTGCCAACCCCTGTATGCATGCTTAGTTTATGCTAGTCAAAATTAGTTTCACCTCAAAAATGTCTGGCTAGTCGGGGATAAATGTGTGATAAGTCACGGAGTTGCGTGAGACAACGTACATTTCTGAACAGAGCTGGGACAAGATATCGAAATCCAAGTCAATTGGGTATGCCGTGTGGTAATCGCGGATGAACACTTTCTCGGATATCGTTGCAGTCAAGATGTTGGTGTAGTCGTCCACCCACTCTTTCACTTCTGATTCACTCAGGGTGGACCTGAAAAACAACAAAATGGCTTATTATATCTGGGTGAGGCAAATTTATTTTTGCCAATCATGCTTTCTCCATGGTATATCTACAAACATTGTGCAAACTATTTGTAAGTCATTGCAAACTCGAACTTTTCTTGGAAGTTTGACCGTCGAATTTTAAATTTAACACTTGAACTACTACCTACTCAGGTAAAAAAAGCAGTATTGGCAGGAGCAGTATTACTTGAATTGAAGAAAAGCACACCAAGCAAAATGAGCAACTGATCCGGGATACAAACCTGAGACCTCTTGATTACCCCCTTCGCAACCCCCGCTATGGTAATGAAGAAGTCCCGGGTTCATATCCTGTATGGGCTGCACATCTCCAGGTTTGCTTTCCTTCCATCCATCGCTTACTGGTTAAAGCCAGTGAAGCCTCAGTACTCATTATATGAATTTATTTCAAAATGGTGTTAGGCAAAACCAAACCCAGACCCTGCTAGCAGCACTTTTTAATTTTTACAAAATGTGCAAAAACTAATGTTTGAAAATGAAATGAAAATTCCAAAAGACTGTTTGCAATGGCATGACTAGGAACTTGTCAGTACTGTTGGTTTGATAAACTTGACAGTGAAGGAATTGTTTTTATTTTTCACATAGAAATATCTGAGAACTAGTAAATTTCTCTGGTCTGATTCTTTAAGCTAATCTGTCACAACTTTTCTTCGTCTAAATAAATTGGAGGTGGGGTTTGGTTTCACAAGTTTGGTTTGAACTTCGGGGAAAAAGTGAAGTTTGCACAACCCTACAGTAGTACCACAAAAGTCTAGTTATGCCTGAAGAATTTTAGATTCATGGGTAATTTTTGGCTTCAATGCAATAGGAATCTCAGACCCATTCTTAATTCAGTAAAAGCGGCACAGAAAGGGAAGTTACTGCTTGGAAGGTTTCAGTAATTAAAGACAAAGAGTGTCACGTACGAGTTCTCTACGACACTGTTGATGATGGACGAGAGAATGAAGCGGAATATCTTGAGCATCTCAATCCGTGCCATGTCCAGCTTGAGGCGCAGGTTTTCGTAAATCAACTGCGTATTCGGCGTGTTTGCAAGAACCTCCACTTGGCGATACATTTCTGGGATCGTGCTCTCGTAGAATTGGCTTAGACTGGAACACAAATTATTGGCATGAGGATTAAATCTTCATTTGTAAATTTTGTTCCTAAGTGCAAAAGGTTATACATAACGATAAACGGTAAATCCCAGACGTATGAAAAATCAACAGAGACAATTCGCATTGCCAAGAGCAGCGAGGCGCCAGCCGCGGCCGAGACATCCCCTCTCCCCTCTCCAGGCACTTGAAGGCTGTGATGTATGATTAATTCACCGTGACGCGATTTTGTACGAATTGAAAAAAATTAAATATATCCGGGTGTTGCTTGAACCCCTAGTGGATTACACCACAATGGAAAACTCAAATTACGAATTTCATTCCTTTGTAAGGCCTTTAAGGAAAGTAGTTAAAATCCAAGACGTACCTAGTTTCAAACAGTTGCTCGTGAAGGATGACACAGGCAGGCGTGTAAATGTCGAGGAAGATGCTCAAATTTGTGGCAGTATCCAGAACGTGGAACACGCAGTCTTCCAGCGACTTCAACGTCATCACCGGGCGATCTCCGTTTCTATCGCTCAGTTTCGCCAGCTCTCCATTCTGCAGTGTTTTGTCCGTTCCGACAAAGTTTTGCTGAATGTTTCTGAGGACCTGTGAGATGGGCTTCGTGTCATTATTTAGTAGAGTTTAGAAAAGCGAAGCGCTTATGGGTAGCTATCTGGCCGTAGTGAGGGGTTGCACCTGAGGTAAAGGTAAGTCACGCCAGATGGCGAGCACGTCGTAACAGGATAGAATTCAAACTTTTGGTTGGTCAACGTTACTGGTTTTGGATTCGGAGGCCGCCATTAGCCACCCGGCTCTAGCGGTGTTTCGGCCTTTGTGTTTCGAAATGCTGCGCTTGTTCCGACCAAGGCGCCGTCTGGCGTGACTTACTATTGTTGCCACCCCTTCCACTCAGCCAGACAGTTTAGCATTGATATTGGCCTTCTATAACCCACATAAATTAAATGATATTAGTGGCACGGGATACTTTACTTGCCACTTTATTAAACATAGAAAACTGAATATTATATATAGGTATAGGTAGGCAGCCTACAATCTACATCTAGCTACAAAATTTGCAGGAATCTCTTCAAATTGAACTTTACTAACCTTAGAAAAGAATGGCACAGCTTTGATGAGGTCTTCTGTGTAATTAGGCTGCATTTCAAACACACTGTTCACAATTTTACTAGTCTGAGCTCGATTGTCTTGGCCATAGATTGTGCACACGTCTAAGAGGATTGGCACAGTGATCAAGTAGTTATTGTACAATATTTTCCCTATCTCATCAGTGGTAATGATTTCACTCTGTAAATAAAGAGAAATTTTGAAATAAGACAATTATACGTAAATTGCAAAATAATATTGTTATAACTGATGCTTACATTAGACTCCATACTAGTTGTAAGGCGATTGAATATCAGGAACACCAGATATCGAGTTTTTTGAAAACATTTCCAGAATTCTTCATCAACAGGAAATGTGTCGACCATGTAAAGTGGAGTTGCTTCTTGTAAGAATGAAATTATAGCAGCTATAGCTTTCTTGTTGGTTACCATTTGGTTCCAAAATCTAGCAAGCAATGGAATATTAGGCTCATTAATCATGTATTCAGAAAACACACGTTTATTACAGCTAGCACACACGACGGATTTGCCAACCCGCAGATTGGATCTGCCGCAATGCGATGGATAGTTTATATTGCCTGTCCATGTGATAGCCACGTTAATCACTACGCATTGCCAATACGGCGGATTTAATCTGTGGGTTGGCAATCCGTCATGTATACTGGCTCTTAGGATAAAGCATTATCCAACTACGTATGTTGTAAAGCGCTCACCCCTTCTGATCTAATTCCAGCAGCCAGGTTAGGTCTCCAATTAAAAACTCAGTACTTTCAAGCCAATCTTCTTTAGCACCCTTCATGAAATTACCATCAGCCATAATTGCTGGTGGCGGCAAGTAGTGAATGAAGCATCTCGCATTAGGCGCTTGTTCCGCGTTCTGGACCATTACCAGAAAAAAAAAAAAAATTTACTCTGTGCTGAAATGTCAATTTAATTGTGAGTTTTTGTGAATTTTTGTGAATTTAATTGTTAATTGTGACAGTAGCAAGTAGATAATTTTGAATACAAACACATCACCTACAAACTTACAATTACTTACAGATCACCACAATTTTTACCCCCATCACAAAAATCAGAAAATCATAGATCATAAACAAGAATCAAAATTATTAATCCAGGGTGTGATTGGATTACCTTAGACACAGGTTTAATAATATGTTCCTTAGCATATTGATAAATGGTCCACCATAACCTAACATGCCAGTAAAAGATTTTGCTGTACCAAGAGTCAATACTTCTATTGCCCTTACCATTGCTTCGATGCTATCAGTCGTCGGATGAGCCATAACTACGTAAGAAGAAACCACTTCACAGACTAAAACACATTGTGCTCACTGAAAGCACACCCCCAGATTAATAAGCTTTAAGATTTACACAGATAGGAAGAGGCGTAGACTGATGGAAGAGGTCTAGGACTCGAACTCGTGTCTTCAACGCACATTGCACACAGCTGTCAAAGTGGCAAAGTTTCGTTAACCACCTACCGATGACGCTAGTTGTTCCTGTTGTGAACTCTAGTGAGCTCCAAGGTCCGTCGATCTTGCCGCCTAGCGGCAAGGAGCCAAGGCTCTAGGTTAGGTCATCTCATCATAGACCATTGGTCTATGATCTCATATCCTAACTAGAGGATATCCTAACTATGATATCTATCTGAATATATGATATATATATGATATCTATCTGAACTATGATATCCTAACTATCATATCCTAACTAGCTGTTTACATAGCTGTTTACTTGCTGTTTACATGATTAATGTAACGTGATTTGAACAACCATGTAAAAACTCGTTGGGTTCCCACAGCCCGCTATTTCAGATCCATCAGTTATAATCCATGGTTAAAACCATAGTTCAAACCAAGTTTAAACCAAAGCAGGCGCTAGAGCTCACCGAGCTCACCAAGGTCCGTCGATCTTGCCGCCTAGCGGCAAGGAGCCAAGGCTCTAGGTTAGGTCATCTCATCATAGACCATTGGTCTAGCATGTGGTTTTGAGGAATAAATATATCGTTTTACAAAAGTAAGAGTTCTAAATTTTATCTTTTACAGACACTCCCAAATGCTTATTAAAATTCCTCAACAAGGGGCGGGTGCATCTAAATTTCAGCGAACTTTAAAAAAAACAAATTCACAGAATTACGCTAGCAAAGCGTTGAGCAATAGCAATAGCGTTATAGCAAACCTATAGCATTAAACCAAATTCCAACGCTAGCCACGTCAACAAGCTATAGCAGTGGCGCGCAAGGCCGAGGCATTCAGCGCCCCGCAAATTTCGAACAATTTTTAACAACAACTAATATTAGGGGTGAATTAGTTCTTGGATTGATCTGTTAAAAGCTTTTTGCAGAGATATTGTGACTGCCTATCGTGAAAAATAAGCAAGCTCTCGAACCACAGGTCCGTAAAAAATTCTCCCTGGAATAATTTCTTTATAGACGTTCACACATTCAAGGGAAGAACCGTTAACGCTATAGTGACTTGTAATTGAATTTATCAAAACATTTCGATGGTAGACTGATTGAATTGTATTCATTCCATGCTCGCTTCGCTCATTTCATTGACGACTTGACAGAAGTAAATTTTCAGAGACGGTTCCTAGGTGAGCTGCAATGCTTTATTTGTTGGGGTTTATATTATTCCAAAGGGGCTATAGACCACGTTCAAAAAGTAATTCCAGAGACGATTAAAGTCGTGTGTGTAATGCTTCTCTTACGGGGCTGCATTTTAAAAAGTCCTTATTGACTCTGAATTAAGCCTTTTTGTATGTTGTCTATTCCCGCCGAATCTAATCAACGGGAATGTCCGTTTCCCATTTGTTTTTAACACGGAGAACCACAGCTTCCTAGATTCGCTCGTCCTTCGTCCTTCATAAAAAGGACGAGCGAATCTAGGAAGCTGTGCGTAAAACAAATATTTCTGGTGACAGAATAGACAACATTCAAAAAGGCTTAATCCAGAGTCAAAAATGACATTTTTAAATGAAACCCCACAAGAAAAGCATAACACACACGATTTTAATCGTCTGTGGAACTACTTTTTGAAAGTGGTCTATTGAGAGTGATCTAAATTACCCCACGTGAACCGGTCGGCCGTGCTCCACGGAACGTTCAAACGACTCGATTTTCGTGTGTTGAGAATCACTAATAGTACATAAAAAACTATGAGACATCACGTCTCTAGTACAGAAGTTTCTTTAAATCTATCATAGAACAAGCTCGCCAGTTGCTTAGTGTCTTGAACTGAAGACAGTCTTGTGACGACGTTGCTGCGATGTTGGCTCGTGCACAATACAAACACAATAACCCAGCCTGTGCCGTTCCCATGGAACTCAATCAGCTAGGCAAGCGTATTAGTGGGCGACTTGGCCTGTCCAAAGACTGCTCCATTTTCTGCTGAGCGCTCTCCCCATGCAGACCGGCTATAATATCTTATCAAAGAACTTCTTGCCGACGTTATCTCTTTGAAAATAAGATATCGGTCTGTACAAGACGCGAGGCCTTTGAATTGGAAATTTGGTTTCGCTTTCCGTAATATTATACAGACCACTGACTTATTTCAAATGTTTCTCCGTCCGTTCGCCGTTGTATACCATAGGTACGTGCATCGCAAAGGAGCGGCGGTCTTGTATAAAGCTATTAGTTGAAAGCGGATGGAGGCGCGCGCCGGGCTCGGACGGAGCTGCTGCCCGAGGAGTCTTCTTATTTCAATAAAATTTGAACCGGAAGGAATTGAGCCGCGAGATGAAAAGAAACGAAAACTAAATCAACGGCCCTCAATACGACGCGTTCTCGTTTTTGCTCTACTACTTCTAGGTACCTAAAGGTATTAGCTGGTTTTATATGTGTGGTAGACGAGTGCCTATCACCGTACCTATACCTATATGTAGCTTCATTTTTCCCTCGACAGAAATCGGCGTAGAGGCATTAGCATGGTGAGCCGCACAAGAAACCTTGATCAGGCCCATTTTTGTATACCTCTGCTGGCTTTATCGTTGAAGATAGCATATGACAGAACGCTAGGAAGTGGTAGACAAAAGAATAAACTATGGTCTCTCCGGAAGCACTTTTTAAAAATTTACTTGCGTTTTCCTGTTATGGCCATGTAAAAAGACTCAAATAAAGCATTTACGAGGGCCTTTTTGGGCAATGTGGAGCAAAATATAAAGCAATGCATCCGATTAGACGTAGAATTTTCTTTCTTAGAATGTCTTTCGGTGTATCGCTTTAGAAATATTTTTGTAAATATACCCTTGATCATAAGTACACATTATGTGATGCCGAAACCCATTATAATTCAGCTTGGACTAGCTATGCGGGAAAAAAGGATAACCAAAATAAAAACTGTCAACGGCCGATACTGTAGGTAACACCGTTATAGAAAAGCGCCGCTGACTTATCACTTATCACGTCATGTGATATCGTAGCTAAATTCCTTGCAAGTTTCTTTAACACCACTTCAACGGTAACGAAAGGAAACCGTTTTAAGGAAGCATAACTTTCTTCCACGTCGTCATCCGGGAAGCCATCCATCTATAAGTACTCATAACTGCCTCCTCCTCCTCCTCCCCCCTCCCCCTCGCAGCACTCGCTCTTCTTGATAAGCTGAAAGCAGAGCTGCACCAAACCTCAAGAGAGTTTAAAGTAACCCTTCTTCTTTATATCCGGCCTATTCGTTGTTCACCCAAGATTATCCCGGACGCAATTAATTGAATTATGAATAAGTCAAGCAATGAAAGCTTTTACGGTAATTATTCATCTTTCTCGCTCATTTCGAGCAGCCAGCTCTTAACCGAAAACGTTCTAGCTTGACTCCATTTTATTTGCTGCCGTCTCGGCACAAAAGTTAAGGACCTTTAACCTTAAGATCATCAACATCATTTACATCAGTTCCGCATAAAGGTTAAGTGTTCTCTTAATTTCGTGTTGCCATCGAAAAGTTTGACAACGTTTTACACTACTTTGGCGCCAGGCGCGGGATGGGCTGGACTTTGTTCCAACGGCAGGACACTGGCATTTGGAAAGCGAGCATTTTGTATTTCGCGAGCAAAATATATCTCGTTACTTACCGTGCATTGATGCTGGATGACTCGTAAAGAACCAATTAAGATGAATTGCCAGCAACAAGAGTCAACAGCTAATTCCATTCGTTTCATTAGTAGCTCAGTGGGAAGGACGGAAATACGTATTTATTCTACGAGAACATTTTCATACGCAAGAGTTTTAATTTGATTATTTTAAAGCGAAATGTTTTATGGAAAATTTGGAAGGGTTCGATATGGTTTGAAGATTTTTATGGCACCCTGTTATGAAATAAGTTAAAAAACTAACTGCTTTTACAATGTCCTGTTTCAACATTGAATTAGATGCCATGCGTTATGAATGACCTAAAATGTACTGGCAAAACCAAACAAGACGCGTTATAGGGCCAGTTTTATTTTTTTTTAATTTTTAAAATCTTGAGCAAGGATCGGTAATCCTCAGAACCAAAATTAATTCTTTGCATGTGATTAGCTGTTGCCATGGCGATAGTAACCTTATCCATAGGAACCGCGCGCTTAACTCAGAGTTAAGGAGAGTTGTAAAACTGGCTCTTATTTCTTCAAATTGGGAACAAAACGGACGTTCAATAGATGACTTGCAAAAAGGCTTAATCCAGAGTCAATAAGGCTAAATAAAAACATATTCCTATCAGAAATGCATTGCCAAACAAATTTTCATCGTCTCTGCAATGGCATGTTGCAAGTGGTCTATTGCGAAATGAGTTTGAATAGTATTTTTTACGAATAATAAAAAATGATATAAGCACAAAAAGAAACCAGAAGAATATTGATATTTCTAGATTCTTACCACTGCCACGATTGTAGAGCCGTTCAAGGGGTCTACTTAATGTCTCCTAGACTATTGGTAGCCCAAGACTATTGGTAGCCCCAAGCTACCATGGGTTAGGCTTCCATATCACTGGGTTAAACGGTAGCCCCGGCCTAACCATGGGAAAAGTGGATATTAGGTAAGGATCCAGAGTTCTGTTTTAATATTTCATTAATTTACAACAACAAATGTAGTCATTACGCTTTGCTGTCGCATATTGGCCAGTATGTAAAATCAAGCCCTGGTTTATTGGAAATCTCCAAACATAGTCCACTCAACTCAACCCAACCCCAGCCAACCTTTCACACAGCCACTCACAGAGGGGAAATGAAAACACAATATTCAAACTATCGACGACGCAAACTTTTTTGGATATTCGGATCAGAAGTGAAGAGGTCCGACGTAGCTATTTTCAAAAACTTTTAAAGTGCGAATCTGTCCGATCGACACTTGGAACATTTGACCGTGGACGACCCGTAATATTCAAATTCTATATATCGGGAAAAATACGGACCCAAATGCAGATTCAGCACAAAAATGAAGACAGCAGAACTGTCGTTGAGTGGCAATGTTTGAGGGTGAAGAAAAAGTTCGTGAGTCTACAGGTTAACAAGAGTGAATAACTAAACGACAGGTTTGGCGTCTCATTTCAAGTTTTAATAAACTTCTTTGTTGTTTCATAACCTGCCAGTTTCTTAGTTATTAAATTAAAACCCTTTTAAGGCGAGCATCTATGAAGCACATTTCACATTGTGACGATGGGTTTACAATAATATTAATGAACACAACTGTTGTTGGACGAGAAGAGTGCGAAATTTATTAAAAACACTGCTATTACACGTATTGGTTACTAAGAAGACAAAGCTATAACAACTAATTATAAGTTTTGAAGATACCAAAATTTCACCACTACAAATAATGTGGGAATGATAAAAAACAGGCTAGTTATAAAGTTCTATGGTAGGTATAATATTATAGTATGACCTATAGTAGGACCTCTAAAGAAGTATGAAGATATCTTTGATATCTGCATTGCATAGCAACTTATTATCTAATTTCAATTGTAAACTAAGCAATTGTTTCACAAGAAGAAAGTGCCTCAAGACTCTATCATCTATCAGTATGTTTATTTTAGAAATAAGAGATCGTGGGCTCGTAGCTATCTTGCGAGCTCCTCGTCAACATCGTGCGATAGTAAATTGGTCATAGGTTATGAATACATAGTATAATTCGAGATGTGTGGGGCTCCAGCATATTTCAAAGCTGACCGCTGTTATTAATTCCAGAATCTCACAACTTCTCAACAGGGATTCAAACTCAACAACACTGATGTACAAATTCGTAATGAATTCTCGGTAGAATCGCTTTAACTTTCTCAAAGTTCTATCAATCGTGCAAATTTACTTCTTCCAGGGTAAAAATCTTTTGCCATGAGCCTGAAAATGTATATTGGATTCAGCTCTTCTTCACTCTCTAAAAGTTCGAAAAATCCGTGATAACCAAACTGAGTCCAGCCTACAGCCATGCTATCACATCGACGCATATTTTGTAGCATTGTATTGCAAGTTTGGAATTCGAATGGAAATATCCCCCTCAGCCCCTACCCCCAACTTTATTATAGTCCGCCTGGGACCACGTGGTTTTTCTCAATTAACAACATCTCGCCTTCAGCCTTTGAAAGTATAATAATTTTAATTAAAAATGAGCGGCATTATGGGGTGGCCACGTTTAATAAAGCAGCAACCTTCGCCCTTCCTCGCGTCTGCTCTTCTTGTTGTTCTTGGCACCAACCCCCCTCCCCTCATTTAGAGAGCAAAAGTCAAGTGTTTGGCCGCTATTGCCTTTATTAAACGCGAGAAACTCGGCCGCCCTTCAAAGGCAGACGGTTGCAAATCCTACAAAGGTCTTATCTTGTGTCAATACTAGCTAGACAACAGAAGAGTTGTACCCTGAATTGTATCTTTGCAATGAAAATAAAAGGAAAAGTACATAATTTCATTAGTTTAGTTTTGATTTAAACGAACATTTATAATGTTTTATCAAATATCTATAAAGCCAAGCTTTGCGTGGGCAAAATTTGATGTAATTTATCTAATTTTAGGTTTTAATACTTACCATTTGGATAAGTAGGATAAGTATGACAAAGTAATCATATTTTTGATGGTATTACACTTAGACTTAAAATTATACCGTGCAGTGCTTTATAGTTTCACTACTAGCAATTTTGTAACGATTATAATTGTGAAGAAAACTTTTAGAACTATAATAATCCTTTCCTGGTTAATTTCTTTCCGACACTTTCACCTTTGCCTGTACGCTTGTCAATTTTCAAGAAACATATTTCAAATTTTCAGTAAATCTGGGGAAAGAATCAAAGTAAATTAATAAAAAATAAAAAAGTAAACTCTAGGACTAAATTCTATTCCTTGTCGTTAACGTGTTGCTAAAGGCAGTTGTATTTGGAGCGCTCCTCCCACCATCACATGCTTGTTATTGGTGTGCTAGCAGACAGAAAAAGTTAAACTGCAGGTGTCAGTCGATTGGCAATTTAGGCAGTGCGTCATTATACCATTTAGTTTCATCACCTGACGTGAAGAATAGAAAAGCTATGAATAGACAAACATGCATCGACATTATATTCACCCGTGACCTGGAAACGATGAACATTGAATGCAATATGGTTTTCAATCCCTTCAAATCCTTTGTGTGAGAAATTGCACACACAGCATAGTTCCGAGCTGTAATATCATTAAAGCACTAATCCAATTTTACCGAAGTTTACCGTAATTTAACCGTAGTAATTAAATGTCATTGGGATCTGTCATAAAACGTTGGTACATGCAAGCTGTGTGAGTTGGTGCTGCAACCGTCGTCCGTACCATATATTTGAGATTACATTTATATTGGTTCACACAGCAGTAACTCAAGTTTAACATGCTTGAAAGGATAATACTTATACGTACTTAAAAATGGTATCATGTCATTAAAACGATCTCAACAAGATTGATATCTTGGATTGACAATCAACTTCAAGAAAATTTTAAATTGGTGTCCAGCTATCATGGATTTGGCATTTAGTGAGGAGGGTATGGATATGCATACGGACAAGTATGTCTTTGTTTGGTAATGTTCCGTTTCGCCCACGCCAACGTGGGCGAAACGTTGTCTAGGTCCTTTTAAGGACCAAAAAACAAATTAAACAGAGCATTACCGGAACATTACCAAACATCAATATGGGCTCTGAACAAACTCCATCTTTCCAAGTATGTCTTTATTAGCATTTCGTTATTAAAACTGGAAAATGCTGTGGTGCCCGCGTTGACGAGCGAGCGCGTATGCGAACTCATCTTTCAGATTTATATCTAGTGCTCGAATTGGGTAGGTATGAGACGGAATCATGTACCGGTACTTATGGAGATTTTAGAAACCATACCGTTTCCTATTATAATAAAAAAACCCATCCTGCCATCCTCTCAATTAAGTCAAAAGTCATGTATCAAAACATCTTCAATCTTTAGCTCGTTTGTTGTGTGCATAAAATTAAATCTTTGTTTTACGTCAAAGTCAGCAATTCGGGAGTTTACGAATACGTAAGTGCTAGAGTTATCAACTAAACAGGACAAGGAATACTATGATATCTTTTACGGTCATTGTCAACACTTAACAGTTTTTATATGTTTAAAATTAGTTTTAATTAATTAACGCAACGCGAATCCAAAAACAGATATGAAAAAAAAACGTGACAAACATACGAAACTTGTGAATTGAAGAATAAAAATCCTGGTCTCTATACCTGCAGCCATGGAATGAACACACACCATAACGCAGATACTTTTTTCTAAGTCTGGCACTGCTTATGTTTTATGTTTTTAAGAGCAGACCTTCCGTTTGGGCTGTAGAGTGAAGCAACCAGACAAAAATTGAGGAAGTTCTGGGTGAGAATTGTGAAGACGCTTCGCTCGCTCGTTAACTCGTTGACCGCACAAGAATGTTTCTCAGCGAACATTGAGCTCGGATACATACACGATAAACTAAGTAGAAAGTAAGGCTAACAATTCATATTAGCACCACACTTTTGAGACGAAGACGAGGCATCAAGCAATGCACATTGTTTGTCCGTGTTAGAGATTGTTTGCGAAAATTAGACGCTGCGTCAGCAGTCAGCAGTCAGCAGGGAGCAGACGCGGAATTTGAGATGGTATGTCTGGATTCCGGGATGTCAGTTGGAGACTGACTCGGGATAACAAGCTGGATTAGATTGGAATTAACTCTTGCCATTTACAGCGACGTGTAGCTTGTAAGCCGACGATGAACAGCTAAGAACAATTGGAGGCAAGATTTCCGGGAGTCGCATAGAGTTGGGGCACATGAGCACTCAGTCCTAAAATCCACAACTCGGATCAAACATTTTGTTAGCACCATGTTCAACAGTTAGACGGTATTTGTGAGGATTTTTCCTGTTCCAATCTCGGCAAATTGTATCTTTTGTCGTCCAGTGCTGAGGGCCGGTTTTCCAGTGCTCTGTTAAGAACTGAACAATCCGTTAACAGAAAATTAAAGCATCCGATTTACGGTTACTATGGTTATAATGTGAAAATGCACTGTTAGATTCTTAGCAGGTCACTGAAAAACTAGCCCGTACCGTCTATACGTACCGTTTGAGTCGTCATATTATCAAGACCTGATTCCGAAATCGGAAATTAGAACTAAATAGTTAACGCAAATTATTCTAGAACATACAGTTTAAGTAAAAAGACGTGTTTCTTAATACGTTTGCATAAGACAAATCAAAAGTTTTCCATAATATTTTTGCACTCCACGGAAAAATGGGGGAGATTGCCATTTTCTGGCATTTCACCTTCATTTGTAAAAAGTAAACGAGAAGTGACGTACACATTTGGTGACGCCGAAGAATTAGATTGATATCTTTGCAATCAGATATTATTTTGTGGATTCTCAAAATGAAAAGCTGGCCTCGTGTAATTTACATAAAAACTGATTTCTGGCTTTCTTGAGCGCATTCACTTCGTTTATTGCAATTTTTGAAGTATCAACATTTCTCCAGTCAATTTGATCCCGCACACTAAAGCTTGATGGTACACGTACACATAGAATTTTTGTTTGCAGTCTACGTTAAAAACTTTGGAAATGCAGTTATTTAAGAAAAATGTAAGTTTATTTCAATGAAAACTCGTTGAATTTCTAAAATAGTTTTCGCGTGTCTTTGAAAAAAATTCCCAATCAATAGGAGGTGTAATATGCATTGAGATGTCATATTTTTTGTCACACCTTCCACGCTCTAGCGCCTCTGAAAGTTCGCTATTTTGTATGCCTTGATTTTTGACGCAAACTATATTCGGAATCAGATTCTCTTTGTAAATACGAATTGAATTACGTTCCAACTCACTTTTCCTATAAAGTGGAAAAAGCAGACATTGATAGTAGAAGACTCATACATTATAATCACACATTCAAATAGAAGAAATGGAAGTACATTTCGCAGAGAATATATTTTCCTCTGGAAGAATATCTAACTTACGACTTCCAAAACTTGCTGTGAAAAGAGCTTAAATGCTCGTGCCGGACTGATTTTGTGAATAGGTGTTGCTTATTGCATTTAATGAATTGTAGTCAAGTTAAGTAGGTGGTAACATTTATTCTTCAGCGCATATTTGCGTGGTGCACTTGCACGTGTACCAGCAACATGTTTAACTTCGCAGTATTGATGTAAGTGTGTGTCTGAGACCTGCCAGACAGAAAGTAAAAAAAAGCGACATTTTCGTTTATGAATAAAGTTTTTTAAGATTCTGCTGTAATTTCAATGATTATTATTCATGATTCAACGTTTCGATAGAGTACGCTCTATCATCATCATTAAAAAAACCAAATAAGCAGAGAAAAAAGAAAAAAGTAAACGAATTTGTTTTTAACTTCATTCCTGATGATGATAGAGCGTACTCTATCGAACCGTTGAATCATGAATAATAATATTTTAAATCAGAGCAGAATTGTAGAAAACTGTATTCATTTCAATGAAAAATGTGGCTCTGTAAATCTACGTTGAACTATTTTCATTTATTTGTGCGTCTGTTGTAAAAACTGCCGATGCTAACAAAAACCAATAATCGAAACAAAAATGATACACAAAATCAGTGGATTGTGTGGAACTATTTACAGAAAACTTGATTTCTCGTTTCTGAGTGATCTGAGCGTGCTTGATATCATTTGATCTTATTTTGATTTGTTTTCAAATTCCTCGAATGAAAATGCTTTAGATGCTGCTACCAAACTAGCGTTATAGATATTATGAATGCCAGCTGATTTGGGTCGGGATTTAACTAGAGAATCATCGATGGCTGAATAATATATTTATTATAATACTCAAATTACGTGCATCACATTCGGTTCCTTTTGGGAGTTTGTACTAAACTATTTGCGAATTACGCGTTGTACACTTTCAGTTGATACCAAATATACTATGTTATTTTAGCAGCTTACATATTATGTTGAAGTAAGTAGGGAATCGTGGCAATATGCCTGCTCAACAAGGTGCAATTTTCAGCACAGGACAGCCTCTCAAACATTTAGGTAACGACAATTGATTCTCTAGCAAAGGTTTCATTCTGAGAGATAGAGACAGAATAATGGGAAAATAATTCGTTTACTTCTCGATGCATGCAGTCTAAACATGAACCTAACTACAATCAAGCAATTGTCTTTGTGGTTTAATCAGTTATATATACTCCGCACTTCCCATTTCTGTTCGCATCATTACCTGCCTTCCACAATAACATTCTATTCACAAACAATGCCCTTCTAAACGCATCTTAGTCACAAATGTATGTAAACTTGCCAAAATGATTAGTTATGAAACCGACACCAAATTACCTTTACTATGTCCGATGTAATTGAGCAAATTTTCGAGCCACATTGCTATCAAATGCTATGCTAATTCGAGTATGCAGTGTTTAGTATTTACAGAGTAAATTGTTCTCTTCGATATTGATACAATACAGTGGTGTATGTACCCATGCCCATGAGCGGCCCAGAGGCATCAGGCTTAAAACGTATAATGATCTTGAAGACGTTCAATTATCAGCAAGGAGCCGCATCACGCTCATGCATTATTAATGCCACGTGACGAACAGGATCGACGGCGGCTCGTGTTTGACGTAGCAACGGATCCTGATGAAGGTGTAATTTGAGACAGGGATTTCGACCGGTGTTCGTTGGGGTTGGTTAGGATCTTGATTCGTATGATTTTGTCGTTTAATTTCCGGCTCGTCGGTGAGAAAAAAAAGTGTTTGAAAAGTGGTTTTATAACTACGTATACTGTCTTGATTTTAAATGGTATGCGTTTTCGAATGTTTTCGTTTTTACACGTTCTGGTCTGGCTGTTAGCCAATATACTTCATTCTAAAGGTCATTCCGGAGACGATTAAAATCGTGATATGTAATGCTTATCTTATGGGGCTGCATTTTGAAAAGTCCTATTGACTCTTAATTAAGCCTTTTTGAATTTTGTCTATTTCCACGCCATTTTGTTTTTGAAGCAGCCAAAAATGGCTTAACTAATAAGACATCGTGTTGAAAAAACAGTAGTTGTTTGGAAATTCGAGTAAACTGTACTGAATCAATTCACTTGAAATGAAGTACATTTCCCAATATTAGGTAGTATTTTGTGGGACCGTGAGTTACACATAAAGAGTGTTTTTAAGCGGCCCGTTCACATTTAAGCTAGATATCCACAAGATACGCACTGCGTCTCTAGCACCAATTTTTTTACCATCTTTTACGTAAAGCCAACCACATTTTTGTCAATTTTCTTATCCCTGATTGGCTGAGAAAAAGACGAAGCAAAATCACTGCGAATTTCGCAGCGTTTCTCTCGTGGAAGCACTACTTCACGTTTTATATACGTATTTCTGCGACCAAGGCAACATATTCGCTTCCTTGATGTGACCTCTCGCAGGCGACAGTTCGATTTCCAATGGTCATGTGTCAAACGAAGACAGCAGACAATTGTCGCGATCAGTAAACTTTCCCCAGCACAGAGCTTCCGTCGATGCTTCCTTCCTTGGCGACGCCGTCACCGAGGAAGCTGCCACGTAAGTAGTTATCGTTCTCGAAACTTTGCCTCAGGGAAAGCAGATGTTTCTTACCTAGACTTCCCCGCAAAATCCTCCCCCACCATGTGGCTGCTGGTCTCGAGTCCGCGCGATGTGCAAGGGATGAATACACTCGACAGCAAGAAGTAACAAGCTTTCAAAAAAACTGCCAGTAAATGGGTTTAACTGCTGAACAAGCAAACTGCCAAACAAACTTGGCAATTTGTTTGTTAGAAGTTCTCAGCAGTTAAACCCATTTACTAAGAGTTTTTTTGAAAACCAGTGGTGAAATTGGGCAGAAGACATGAGTCATAAGAATTTAAGTAACAAGCTGATTCATCGTCAGAAAAAAGGGTTGCTTTTTGGGTTGGTTCCATGTTGCAGCTCTTGTACATCACGAGGACAGGAGCCGCATGGTGGGGGAGGATTTGGCGGAGAAGAATGGGCAAGAAAAAACTCTTCTTTCTCTGAGCCGAAGTGTAGATGCACGGCGAGCTAGCTCCCTCGCGATTCCCACGGCCTAGCCGATCGCGAGGGTGCTTATTCCTAGTCAGTGCATCGTTGAGTGCAAGTTCACATCCAATTATATTCAGCATAAGGAGCGCAGAATTCCGTCGGCTTGCCGAGAGGTTTGCGATGTCGCTTTCCAATGAGTGCGCAAGGAGTGCGGTACGAGAAAAACCTTGGAAAGAGTTTTCAAATCTTCGTGATGTCTGCAAAGACTCAAGATGTAGCATGTGAAGCGAGAAGTGTAACAAAAAATGCGGTGGACGTGCACGCAGTTTACGAGTGAATGTAGAAGGTATAAAATTAAATTTTTGAGACTCATATCTCCTGACTAATTTCAGCACTATAGTTTAAACAAAAACTGTTAATAACTGGGTTAAACTGCTGAAAACTTAACTGAAACTAAACTGCCCACGTTTCGCTAACTATGCTGAAAGCTTCATCGGGGCAACATTCATGCCAGACGTGCCCCGATGAAGCTTTCAGCATAGTTCGCGAAACGTTGGCAGTTTAGTTTCAGTTAAGTTTTCAGCAGCTTAACCCAGTTATTGACAGTTTTTTAAAAAAAGTATAGAATTCTTTAGACTCATGTCTAACTCCTGATCACAGAACTAGTTTTGAAAAAAAATAATTTACGAACTGGGTAATAATGCTAAGAAGTCTACTAAAACTTTCCCAACGTGTCGCAAACTGTACTGCCCACAACTTCAGAAGTCCCTGTTCGCGAAACGTTGATGCCTCTGAAGAAGTGGACAGTGCAGTTCGCGAAACGTTAGCAATCTTTTAGGGGATTCCTTAGCAGTCGTACCCAGTAAAAGCAGTTTTTTTGACAATGTAGGTGTTGGTGCTACTGACACAAGTACGGCTTTTGAAACATTAATAATATATAGCCGCCGAGGAAGCTGCCGATGTTGCCGAAATGAAAAGTGTGTTAACCAAATTTTACAGTTACCCCGTTCACATTAGAGTGACTCTATTAATATTAGAGTAGTAAAAGTTTATTGTTAAGAATCTTCCCAAATGAGGATAGCATCAGGTTATACTACAGTACAAGATACTACAGTACACTAGAATCGTCTTGCAATGCAATCGATCGCCTGTCATATGGCTAGTAGAAGGCCACTATTATTGACAAGCTGGCTTCTGACATCGTATTGTTTCCGACTCACGTGATCTTCGTTTTGTGTAATTCGAGACATCTGCTAGCTACAATATCTTCTTGTCAGAAGTTGCAATATAAGACACAATAGATAACCACATAAGACAAAGTACAAAACAACGTTGTTTGCTCTGCGATGCTCGTTTATTTTCTACAACTGATATTGGTGCCCATAACTCTGATTGGATGAGATTGAAACCGTAGCCGAAATGCACTTTGTTATACTCTTGCTAGAACTTGCATTACAGTTCGAGAATGATCAGCTGTAATTTGTTACATGCAGCATTTCGTACGTGTAATGGCGCTTATTGCAGCCTTTGTGTAACGAGGCGTGTGTTCCTAGTAATCTCTCATCGCAGGAAATCGATCCGATATTTTTGCCGGTTCGCATGGTGTTTCCAGATAGGTACCTACAGCACTGCATTTGTCTCGCGCACATGGCAATCTTAAATGATTTACACTGATAGGCGACTCCTTCCAATCAAATACCCTCATGGCCACTTATAAGAGGTAAATTATGGTCGCCATGTAAGCCAAGAATGCCGTGCGAACATCGCGGTAAGGTCCACCATTTCGCAAGCTGAAAAAATCTGGTCCGTATGGCGAGGAATGGCGACACCTCTGCTGGCTTTCTGCATACAGGCTGTTTTTGGTGAAAAATAGATGTTTCATTTCTAGAAGAGGGTTTCGCCATAACGCTTTGTATACACGCGTTGCTGAATGAGCGTAGTATTTCTCGCAAAGATTCAAAAGATAAGCACCCATAAAATAAATAAATTACAGAAAAAAAGACTTCTGCGGAACAAGTTTTATATTCAGAAGCTGACTAACCGTTTAAGATAACCTATCTGATAGTAAGCTTGAGGATAGTGACATGTAAGCTTTTGAAAAAAAAACTAAGGCTACTCTCCAAGAAAGGTACCCCCAGAGAAGAGGAAGAAGAGTAATAGTTATAAGGAAAATACATTTAACGCCAAATACACGGCTAGTAATAATTTTAAGCATATTAAAATCACTTCAAAAATACCTGCTTACTCGAGGACTCGAACCCCGGACCTTTAGCTTATCGGGAACATGCAAATACCCGGTTTTGAGTCCTCGAGTAAGCAGGTAATTTTGAAGTGATTTTAATATTCTTAAAAAGAGTAAAAGTTGTTGCGGAAGGCGGGTGCCTTCCGCAACAACCTTTACTCTTCTTCCTTATCTTCTTCCTATTTTATTTCTTCTCCTGTTCGGTCCGCCAACTCATTCCATTTCTTTTTATCCTTTCACCATGTTTTCAGCAGAAGTTGCAGATCAAAATACAATGTAAATTTCTTTTGCGAAGCCTCTTTTCCTATGTGTTTTCTTTTGTATGTTAATATAGTTTCCGAGGAAAGCTAAAATCAATCTAAATCAGTATGGTTCAGTGCTATATTCGTTTTCTTTGGCCAAAATATTGCAAAAAAAAGCTCACCGGAGACCAGTTAACGGAGACAGTTAAAATTAAAACCCTGTTGCTGAAACTATCACAGGCTGTCTTCAACGGACTGAGCCTTACCTTCTACGTACAATACGTGCACGGTTAAATATTCTACCAGTTTCATCACAAAACGGGGAATGAATTTCGTTAATACAAACGTAGCGTCATTTCCGTTTGAGGGACACAGACAAAATCAAACTAGAGAACGACCTGGTCATTTAATCAGAGTGCATGACATAATTGGTTTACCAAAAATTTTCAAAGTGGGGGCAAATGACATTATATCGGCAGAGTACATGATGTGAGTTTTACTAAATCCGTCCCACATTCATCCCATAAATTGGATTATGGGATGCATGGGTTTACTAGGCATGGATATACCTACCTCAGACATCTACAGATGCACTCTGCCTCGATAACACAATTTGCCAGAAATAGCCATAGTATGACAGTGGCCGGGCTTGATCTCTCTGGCGCAACAGAGGCGTACTAGTAAGTCCAGTGGCGAAAGGCACACTCACACGGAGTCCCATCACAACAAAAAAACTGTGAGCCCTATTAAAAAAAGAGATCAAACTCTCAAGCCTTTGTGGAGCATTTCGTGGCGTCGTGCAGTCACGCCGCAGACAATTTTGTTTTGGTATCACTCCATTTTCAGCGTCGGTCACGTAATTTAGCCAGGCTAGAAAATGCATACCGAAATGAGAAGGGTTAAAATTTAAAAGCCATTTACACGGCTAGTATTAACGTGAAGAATATTAACATACCTTCAAAAATACCTGCCTACTCGAGGACTAGTACCGCGGATTTCTAGCCAGCACGGCCATTGCTCTACCACTGTGCTAAGCAGGGTACAAGTCCCAAGTCCCAAGCCTTGTTTTGATTTTACATATATACCTACTGCTTGTAACGTACCCTGCTTAGGTCAGTGGTAGAGCAATGGCTATGTTAGCCAAAGATCCGGGGTTCAAGTCCTCGCGAAGGCAGGTATCATTGAATGATATTAATATTTTTACGAATATCTAAATCACTTCAAAAATACCTGCTTACTCAAGGACTCGAACCCCGGACCTTTTGCTAACCGGGCAAATGCTTTAACTACTCAGCTAAGCAAGGTAATGGTCCGGAGTTCGAGTCCTCGAGTCAACACAGGTATTTTTGAATGATATTAATATTTTTAAGAATATTAAAACCACTTCATCACTTCTTACTTTTTGGAGACTCATATCTCCTGACTAATTTCAGCGCTATAGTTTTTAAAAAACTAACCTTGTTAGTTTTTAGTTTTTTAGTTTCGGTTTGGGGGGGGGGGCACATTGGTTCCGCCCCAGAGATGGTAAAAAGCCTGAAAACCCGGCCTAGCCCGCACCCGGCCCATCATAAGCTTTTTTAAGCTGTCGGGCTTCGAGTTGGGCCGAGGGTGTGCCGAGAGCTAAATTGGGCCGAATTTTACGAACCTTCCGGCTTTCCGGGCTTTTTCGGGCATTCGGGCTACTGGGCGTTTGAATGAATCGAAGATGATGGCAAAAACAAATCTCTGATCTTTAGACTGGCGTCTCAAAATCTCACTTGAAAATATATTCAGGCGAGTATGAAATTCACATGAAATTACGGACAGTTCACATTTTAAATTTCTGGAGACTCATATATATATATATCTAGTAATATACTAGATATTAGGCATACCTAGTGCCTAATCTTGGCACTAGTTTTCAAAAAAGAACTGTTCACTTGACTGGGTGGAACTGCCAAGAACTCCACTAAGTGGTTATCGAAGGTTTCATCAAGAATTGCCCCAGATGAAGCTTACGATAGAGTTCGCGAAACTTTGGGAATTTAGTAGAGTTCTTAACAGTTATTACAGTTCTTAATAGTCTACGCAGTTAAGTAAACAGTTTTATTGAAAGTTCAAATTTTCCTCATGGAAATTTTTGTAGAATCAAATACACTTTATAGTTTCAATTGCCGTTTGGTCATCTTTAACTTTCGGGCTGGATCGGGCGTTCGGTCTTTGCGGGCTTTTGGGGGGGGGCCCTTCTTTTTCGAAAAATGTTCTGGCTGGGTTGGACCATGAAAATTCTTAGCATTCGGGCCTCGGGCCGAGCCGGGCCTTGATCGATTGGGCCACAGTCGGGTCGGGTAGGCAAAAGTCACACCGGTCACTCTCCGCTACGCCACTGCCAATATCCAACCGAGTGGACAAAAATTGGATTATTGGTAATAGAATTGTACCGTGTCTGTTTTGCATTTTGGACCTTCGTCTCTCTCATCATGTTACCGGGACTAATAACCACTCAGCTGAAGCGCCGTTAAACCAGATAAATTAATCAAGTTTTTGTTACTTTTTGTTTCATTTCACTGGCAAAAGGCTGACAACATGCTGTAGGAACTGAAATATTATCCTGGGCCAGGCTCACGAAGGGTATTAACTTACGTTCGTTATTAGAGAAAGCCATTACTGCAAAACAATTGGGAACATCCCTCAGCTAATTTTATTCCTTCATTGCATTCCGCTTCAAATGCAAGCATTCGTTTCTTTAGTTTTTATGCTACGTTTTAGTTCAAGTAGTCTGTGCCACTTTTAAAATTGTATTGCATATGTATGCATTATTCCTTCGATCATTTTTAATTCGGCATCATTCAACAATCAATCGCTGTCATTTTACCAGAGCCCTGATCGACATTAATCGAGTTCGGATCACACCACGGATCAGACGACAAGCAGTCAACATCTTCTCATGTGTCGGATCAGATGACAGTTGTACATTTCACATCGTGAATGTCTTAAAAATATTTCTATGGATCAATTCCGAATTCATATTTTTCCTGCCGGCGAGCCAAACTCATATTTCTCCGCAACACACTGCACACTGCAACACACTGCACACTGCAACACACTGGACAAGGAAACGTAATATTTAAAATAACATAAAAAACTACAACGGACAAGAATTAAACATTTAAGGTCGGGGGAGGGGCAACTGGGAAAACCCACTCGATTTGAAGTTTATTTTAATTACAGCAGCTAAACTACAAGTAGCAGAGACACCAAATTTAGCTTACCTCCACGAGAATCTAACTGGCTTTCTAAACAAATG
>QKMV01000297.1:0-25213 GCA_003287335.1 Lednia tumana
GTGACTTACAGTTTGACTGCAGTAATAACATTAATCTACTAATCGGGTGGGTTTTTCCAGCTGCCACTAGATTCACCGGAAGGAGAGGTATTCGTGAGAGAATTACAACTGACTCGCGGAGTGTTGTGAATGGGGGCGGGGGAGGGGGGCGGGGCGAGACGCTGCTGCTGGAGAAAACCCATAATGAGAGTGGGACTTTGTTTTCTTTACGGGCAGCAAATAAAAAGGATTTTGGATTACTTGGTATGTTGTAAATACATTCAGAACTATTGTTAAAGAAATGGATAACGATGTAACTATCGTCGGGAATACACCTGAAATTTCATCAGCTTTGAAAATTGTAAGTAACAATCTAATGAGCTAATTTATTAGTCTAACCTACAACTGTCAAAACCATACATTTAGCATATTTCATTGCAGTCCTGCTTTTACTTTCCTTGTGCAGAAATATTTTATTGAATATCAAATATCAATTACAAGCCGCCCTCATGGGTATACCAGGCCCTCATTCACGCTAATAAATGTCAGAGGTGACTCGTTGCTATGCTCGCTGATAATTCTAACCCCTTTTTTAGATGTAGATAACGCCTTACACTAATAAGCTTATGAACGGTTGGTTGGTTGGCTGATATTATCATAAGTTCGATCGTAGATTGAGCTTGTAAAGATATTGTGTATTGGATTGACACCCTTCTTATTTTCAGTCTCGGATCGCCACAGTCATATTGGCTTCCGTAGACTCCTATCGAGCAGTCTATTACTTGTGTTGTTCATTTCAGGAGCACGATGAGGAGAGTGATGGAGGGGACCAAGATAGTGTCATTTTTGAGGAAATTGAACCTAAATTAAAATTTATGCGAATGACAAATGACATTAAGAATATTTTGACTAAAGATGCAGCTAGCTGTATAGCAGTTCACACAAAAGTAAGTGAGTCATAGCCAAAATTACAGAGTTGATTATAATGTGTTCAGTTGTTCACCTATGTTTTATCGTGAAAAGTTTTGCCACGTTATCTTAGCCTCTGGCTAGATCGCTTCAACGTCCATGCATAATAAAAATCTACAAATCTTACTACCTACCTATGTGTTTAAATTCAACTGCAACTACAGGTAGCAGCCTACATATCTTGATGACCTACTAAAGTCAGAATTCAGACATATTTCTGCAATGAAAGCTAGAGAATTCTGTCGAGATTCACTTTTAGGAATACAGTGTTAACATTTGACTAATTAAAAAATACCTTCTTCAGTTTACCAGATATTGGCATAGTATCAGAATCAATGCCGAACGTATTTTTCTCAGCTGTTGCTAAATTTTTATCATCCCACCCCTAAATAAATCTATTGCTATATACCTACCTCTGTTTTTTTTTTTTAGTTTTTATGTATCGGATGTCACTGGGGAATGGTACATTTACTTGATCACCAGGGTAACAATGTACGAAGCAAGGAACTTCATGCCCACTCAGTTGCGGTTAACCAAATTAGTATTGACGACAATGGAGATTTCATTGCCAGTTGCTCTGATGATGGAAAGGTATTTATTGAATGACTGCCCTCATTTTACCTGTCAATTCCTTATCGAACAAAATTTCGATAATATTTGTCCAAATTAGGTAACTATTAAACTTCTGCTATAGAAATTAGAAATGAATTTGTTTGCTTTCTGCCAGGTTTTCATTCATGGACTATACACTGCAGACAACAATCACAATATAATTATCGAAAGATTAGTGAAATCAATCGCAATTGATCCCAATTATTACAAAGCTGGATCAGGGCGAAGATTTATTACTGGTAAGACCAAAGAATAAGTATGAGGAATTAACTAGTAACAAGTAAGGTCCCATGCTTTTTATGTTAGCCTTGCGCCCGCTCGATAGGGGGTTGTACATTTCGGCTTCACCTCAAAATTTTGGCTTTGCCACTCAAATTGTTCTTTACTTTGCACTTTGTGCTTTTTTACTCTGGGCTTTGCCCAGAGTGCTTAAATTTGGGAATTTCCCCCAGATGGTTCCACCCGATCTGCTTCGCCTAAAAAATTGGGCTTCGTCGTGACATTAAGGCATAGCTCTCATAAGCAGCAGAAATGTCTTTTTTGTTGAATTAGCCTTTATTTAACCAGATGGGCCGGATCATGCTTCTACTCGATAGGCTTAACCCCAAAGTTTTTGGGCTGAAGGCCCAAAAAAATTACTTCAAATTTGGACTATTGGTAGGTTATCCCCAAGTCAGAATCAAATACTATGTCAGCCAACCTGAAATTCCAGAAAATTTTGGATTGCCCTGCCGGTACCCTGAACCACGGGCATTCATACTTTAAGAACTGCAGGGCACTTTCGATTTGGTGTTGTTGGCTGAAATCAATAAGGGTTTTATATGTAAGCCTTGGTTCTAACCGATTTCAGCTGAAAACCTTGGATCTAAAGTCACATACTTGCTCTGCTGGACGTAAATATGTCTGCACATTCAACTTCCGTCATGAATTTAGGTTAAGAATCCTAATTGGACTAAAACCCTCACCCACTAAAAGGGCCAACTTTTGGGTGCCCACTTTACAGCAGGCTGGCAAAGGTTTGGCAATGTTCAAAATGTTCACAAAATTTAACTCGAACGGTATGGGAACGCACATAAAACATGATTCTTTGGTTAAACTCAGAACAGGCAACGACATTATTACAAACGGAGTGTTGTGTTATTAATTCTGGTGATGGCAGCGTGACAGTGGGAATACCTTTGTACATCAATCCTTCCTGCTTGCCCAGTGTTCTTCTGGCCCACAATATGTAATTTTCTTCTAGTTATGCATTAGCCTGGTGTTGCATTTTCAACGTGTCACTGCCTCTCTACGCAATTTATCCCTTCCACTCTACTTTCGTAATGTTCTCTGCGTTTTATTGAAAAAGAGATTAAAAGAGTTGAATAATTCCATTTTTTAATGTGTGTATACACGAAGGCGTTGCAAGTGTAGCACAATTTTGGATGGTTGTGGAACAGGGAAGACATAATGCAAGCATGGGGTGGGGGATAATTCATGTGCAGTTACAAATGCAGCTCATTTAACATTGCAATGATAGCTTATTCTAACTTCATTACTGTAACAATTTTTGATAACAGTTATTCAACATGTTACATCTAGATCTAGTATGTACTGAATATAGACATTATATTTTTCTAATCAAATATGGAAATTTTTCGTTCTCTTATCTTCATTACAGGGGATGAAAGACTAGTACTTCATGAAAAGACATTCCTATCCCGTCTGAAATCAACAGTTCTTTGGGAAGCAGAAGGGGGTGTGCGAAACATCAAATGGAATGGTCAGTTTGTTGCCTGGGCATCAGACATTGGGGTAAGGGTTTATGACATGAATGCCAGAGTCTCTCTGGGCCTCATCAAATGGCAAAATACTCTGCTGTAAGTACTCCGCTGTATGTTAAGCGCAACAGTCAAATAACTCGTGTACAATACATAATCAAGATGTAACTTGTCAATTCCAGCCCAATTCCTGACAAATTTCGATGCAACTTATGTTGGAGCAATGCCACAACACTTCTAGTTGGCTGGATCGATACCGTTCGCGTCTGTATGATACGGAAAAGGAGTTTGAGCGAACTAGCGAACAGAGACTTGCCACAATATGTTGTTGAGCCGGTGTCACAATTTTCGACTGACTTTCTAGTCTGTGGGCTTGGTCCTTTAGATAATCAGGTAAAACACTTCATTTGTGCTTCATTTTTTTATCCCACTAAAGTAGTGGTAGTAGTCAGCGGTGGGTTGACCCATAAAAAAGCCCAGGATTCTGGTCAGTATTCAGGAGCTGCAAACCCCCTAAAATTTTAAAATTTTCATGTACACTTGAATTCATTACATGGTAGTCTTAAATGACCTTCCAAAAAAAATTGTGGAAATTTCACAAATTAATAAAAATTATTTGAGATTTCGGTCGGCGCGTGCAGCGGCTTGACTGGCGCAAGAATAACTCTGTAATGTGCGTCAAATATGACACATTCATTTGTGTAATCTGCACCTGACCGTGGCTAAACTGCTCTACTTATTAAAGTCTAGCCCATTTTTTCGCGGTCGTAGAAAAGATTAATCGACATGACATCAATCCCCAATATTTTTTGGACCAAATTTACTCCTAGGTGCTCAGGGGGATTTCGATGTTGACACTCCAGCGGAAAGATGGTGTGTTTGACTATCTTTCCTCGGGCTGGTTGCGAGCAGAAACGTTTCTTTGAGTCCCTCAGCGACCATTTAAAAGGGACTTTTTTTATTTTTGGGGGTACAGCATTTTTTAAATTTCTATGACTGGCTCAGTACGAGGTGGTAACGATGGTGAGAGAAGCGACAAAATTGTGAAAAAGTTGGTGTACAAGTCAAGATATTATTGATTCTGTCAGTTGTTCATTGTTCCACAACATATTGTAGACATTCATCATGCATTTTTTGGGGCCGGGAAGGTTGGGGCCCGCTGCTTGAGGCATCCCTGCTAGAAGTACTGCCAGCTAGTGGTATGAGAAGTAGTAGATTTTAGTAGTAGTAGTAGTAGTAGTAGTCCTAGTTTGGCTTCTAGCTTGGCTTGTGCCAAAGTGCTGCCATCCCTTGCATGGACTTTGAGGTGACTGGCTGAAGGGCAACAACGCCAAATTACTACTACTTTTATTACTACTACTACTACTTTTTTGTCGTTCAATCGAAAGTCTAGTTTCTATATCTGCAGCCGCTGAGGCAATGTCATTGTATCACTGCCAGTATGCCGTTATGTGATCGCAGTTCTTTTCTGCATGTCCGTAGCCCTGGTGTATCCTTAATGCAATCTATTTTCTTCTCTAGTTGGTGATATTAGGGTACCCAAAGGAATTAGACGAGAATGGAAAAAGCTTGCGGCCACAACTGTACGTTGTTGAACCTCGTCAAGACGACTACACTGAGCTTTGCACTGACTCGCTATCATTGCGAGGCTATCAGGAATATAAGTGCAACGACTACCATTTAGGTAACGTTGATCAAATCATCTGAGTATCTGTACAATATCAATTGTATTCCCAACATAACAAACGAAACAAATATCGTCCGTTTTTCCATTTGAGTCCATGACCGTTAGGATAAAGGGGAAGGGAATGGGGCTATGGCTAGAGATATGGAAAATTAGCATTAATTATTGGAATTTTTAGCATTTGTATTTCCAAAAATAGCATTCTACAGCATTTATCAGTCCTAATTTTAAGCACCTATTTAGCTTTTTTTTTTGTAAATTAAGCTATTAAATCAAACATTTATTTCTAATTTTGCTGAAGCAGGGTAGTACTAGGTACAGCAAATCATTTTATTTTAATTTTCACGGTTTCTTCAATGAACGGCGACTTCTCCAATTTGGCCTACTTACTAAATTCGGCCATTGCTGGTGGAATCGGCTGCCGTTTTTGGCTTGTAGACGCCGAACTCTTTTTACTCTGATGGCCAACTGATTTGACATGCTTATTTAAATTATCCTTTTTTCCCAATCTAATCTACTGTTGCCCACGTCGCACATATAAATGTTTGTGCCGCTCATATAAAACTTATCGGGGAAAAACACGGTGCAAGCTCGTGAATGGTAACAGATTTCTGACGGCCCATCTTATCACTGCCAGTACTAAGCGTTTTCTGACTGATTTACTTACCAGGATCTCAAAAATGAAATGCTCTTGCAAATTCCACTGATCACCATCAGCAGGTACTACATCTGTGGTGCATATTGAACATTTGGAATGTAAGGCACATTGTTTAAGGTTTAGCATGTGGCCTTCGTTCTCGCCCCTTCTACCTTTAGCAACTGGGTATAGACGTGCTCAACAAACCAAGTGAATGTTTTGGCAAATTCCAATGACCACGACATTGTTCATCTTCTTACTACCGTTTCGGCGGGATCTTAGCTCGCGATAAGCTACAACCAATCAAATCATGTCTGGAAGGGGTGGGTATTTCCGAACTCTGCTATCTTTACGTTCATCCTCCAGGACCATGTTTACGCATGTGAATAATATTTGTCTTCCATGGTTCTATAAATAGGTGGGAAAAATTTGTGAACATTCGTTAAAACCCAGGATTTATACCAAATTAGCGCATATTTCGTAGGAATTAGCTCATTTCATGGCGATTATTCGCATTTATTCCGCGCAATTGATGTTTGTCATGTTTAATTGCAAAAATAAAGTGTGTGGTAATGGTTGTGAATCATGAAGATATGATGAAATAATCATCCTAAATGCCTATTTAGATTTCATCGCATCGCGTTTATCGTTAATGCAGTAATAATAGCAGGAATGCATAACATCACCCGGCAGTAAACAATGTACCTGGCCGTTTGTGAGTGCCCTAATAAATCCTAATTTAAAAGTAGTCATAATCCAGTTAAAATTCATCTTGCAAAGAAAGGAAAAGAGATACTTGCATTCAAACTTCAACTAGAGCATATTAATCCTTTAAAAAGTCAGACGCAAAAACCGTATTTGCTGCTAGAAACCATTACATAACTGTTCTGAACTTAATTTTTTGTTTTAGAATGCCTAATTGAAGAAAATCGCTTCTTCATTGTCTGCCCCAAAGATGTGATTGTCGCTAGTCCATATGATGCTGATGACAGAATACAGTGGCTCATGGAACATTGGTTGGTAACAACATTTATTTGCAAAAGGTTGCATGCGTATGGTGCATCCAATCCAGGATACGAACTCAAGACCTCTCGATTGCCGGTCGAGTGCTTTACCCACTGAGCTAATCGGGGCACACCTCTATTGCTTCGCTGGGTGGGTAAGGCTTCTGCAACGAGAGGAGGCAGGCGACTCATGATGTTAGAGTACAGTACTTTGCTGCTAGATTGCGTGAGTGCATTCAAGCCTCCTTGGATGGCATCTCTAACCATCGCACTTAAGTGGCCATAAAAAAAATAGTGACTGCGTCATCGCCATTCACCCGACCGACCGGCAATCGAGAGATCCCGGACTTGCATCCTAAATCAGTTGCAAATTTTTCAGGCTTTGCATCCCTTCCAAATAAGACTTCATAGAAGTCCTGGTCTAGAAAGCCTGCCATCTCTACTCATATATTTACATCCAAATGAATTAGTTTTCTGTAGTCAGGAAAAGGCACCCATTTTGCCAACTTCTAGGTGTCACTCATGCATGTAAAACCAGCAAGCCGCATTTGTTTGCATTGTTGCCGAGGGCACACGGAACTGTTACATTAGCATAAAAGCCTGTAGCTGTGGTTCTTTATACATTCAGTACTCAAAACCCTTTGCCAATAAAAGCTAGGTAATTTAATGTTGCTTGTCAATATTTATTGCAGCCGTTATGAGGCTGCTATGGAGGCCGTTAGTCAATTTGAAGGCCGTGGTATTAAAAGGCACAATCAGCTTCAAGTAGGAAAAGCTTTTCTCGATCATCTATTAGCTACTCAAGAGTATGACAGAGCAGCTAAACTTTGCATTCAAATTCTGGGTATGTAATAGTTCTTATTGGTTTTGTATTGCCAAGTCCAAATCTCAAGATTCTGCCCTCTGATTTTGTTCTGTTGATTTTAGGCACCGACAAACAGTCATGGCAAGAAGAGGTGTTCAAGTTTGCGAATGCCCGCCAGCTGAGAGCCATTAGTAAATATCTTCCAGTAGGTGACCATGCGTTGGACCCTCATATTTACGAGATGGTTCTGTACGAATTGCTCAAAACAGAACCGCAGGTATCCAGTCGTTCTATTCACCATGTTCGTCATAATTCCTTTGTTGCAGATTTCAAATATTAGAAATAAAATACTTGTTTTCCCACTTTTCTAGGGTTTTTTATTGCTTGTGAAAGACTGGCCACCAAATCTCTATAACGTAACGGCTGTCGTCAAAGCCGTTCTTGAGCATTTGATCATCACAGAAAGCGATAACCTTGTTCTACTTGAAGCGCTAGCCATTCTTTATTCACACGAAAAGAAATACGACAAATCTCTCTCCATGTATCTAAAGTAAGCAGTTAGTGGTTGCTTGCCAACAACGGAACTTATGATTGACGACAAACTCGTTGTTTAAGATAATGCCAGAGACTTACCTGTGCTATTCGATCTCTTTCAATTGGCAGGCTTCAACACAAGGATGTTTTCCAACTAATACCGAAACACAACTTGTATGGCGCAATCCACGAGATGATTGAAGGGCTTATGGCCCTGGATGCTGAACAAACGGTGACCATGCTCCTTGGTAAAGGCAGAGTGGACACCGATATTGTTGTTCAGCAGCTTCAGAATAACCGGAACTATCTTTATCTAGTGAGTTCATTTACCTGCTGCTTTATGCCATGTTACTGCAGGCAAATTTTGCGAATGCTCACTTGCGAGTTTATATCTCTCAACTCTTCGTCGTCCATAAAATGTGATGCCTGTTTGTTTTGAAGCAGCCAAAAACGATCGAGAATTCTTGTGACGGGCATGACCTAAGCCCATGGACCATTAGCATTAAAATTGATTGTTATCAATATTGTTAGCGGGAACCCACCTTTCTTAAAATTCATTCTGTAATAGATTGATGTTATCTTTGTGCGTTTTCAGTATCTGGATGCACTGGAACGACTTGACATGAAACAGTTGGGTCGTAAATATCACGGTCTGCTGGTTCAATTGTATGCAGAATTTTCCCGTGAAAAACTATTGCCTTTCCTTAAAAGAAGTTATCAATATCCAATCCAAGAAGCACTCGATATGTGTAAAAGGAGATTGTTTCATCCCGAAACCGTCTATTTATTAGGTGAGTTGTTTTCTCAGGTCTCACATTTTGAAATTACCTAGAGATAGTTTTGCGATGGGCCAAGAACCTGATTCGGCATCTGAACTTTTTATCCAAGTCATATTTGATGATACCATAGGTAAATAATGAGTAGTGCCTCCTTTTTATATCTTTTATAAATTTACACTGTCCCGTATTTCGCTAATAACCTTCTGATAATTCTTCCGTAGAAATAAAGTAGCAATCTGTTCCTGTATACCGTAAAATCAAAATGAGTTTACCACACCAGACACGGTACCACCTTGACGCAAAAACATACCACAAGTACTTAACGTTAAACCATGCCCCAGAAGCAAAAACACCAAATTTAAAACAAAGGAATCATTCTAATATCAAAAGGTATTGGCCACCATTACAATAAGACTAATTACTTCAATCAATGGAAAATAATCTATAAAGTTAACATGCCACATTTTCCACATTTTCATTTTTTTATGTTGGCGGCTATTTTTCAATGCGAAAACATAACATTACGGCCATAGCTCCTAAATCAGCTATATAACACGTAGGTCACTAAGACTGCAGCATACGGTTTTTGTAGTTTATTACCATCATTAATTAGAAGTTTGATGCATTATTTTGATGAGTGCATCGAAAATTCGTAAAAAATGCGTTTCGCTGTAGGGTTGTAATGGCGCCGAAATCAACTAGCTAGATTTTGTGTCATGCAGTCGGCAACATTTTCCGAATAAAATTGGCTCTGGTAAGGATAGGCTAATAACACTGTCGCATACTTTCTTATTTTTAGCCTTCATGGGAAACGCAAAAGAAGCGCTCAAGTTGATCATTGAAGAGTTGTGTGATATCCAACAGGCCATTAGTTTCTGCAAAGAACATGATGATATGGAACTCTGGGATCAGCTCATCATATCATCCCTAGACAAACCAGGTATGCTACCCTGTTTTGGCATTAAAGAAACGTGCTGCTGGTCCATTTTGGAAATAGGAAATTATCCCTACTTTTTAATTATTTTTATTGGTTCCATTTGATATTTAAAGCGTAGAATCGACTTCTGACTGCACAGGTTGTTTTAAACGCACATTGAAGTGTTGAAATATTCTCACTTTAATAGTAATTTTATCATTAGAACTCATATAATCAAAAATTATACTTGTTTTTGGTCCAGAAAAATTCTCCGTTCAGGAAAAGTACATCCAATGCGATTAGGATTTGAACAGAATTCCCTATTGTGACATGAACGACTTGCAATAGATTGGGCCATTTACATTTTTATGATCTGGGCAGGTCTGCTGTCGAATAGTGGGGTCTGGGATCCAATCCTGGTGACCAGCTAGTCTGGTTTTGGATTTTTTGATTTGCCACAAGCATTCCAGGATAATGCAGAGATAATTCCTCCCTCACAGAGAACGTCGTCATCTTTTCAGCATCGTATCTCCTTCGTGCCCCCTCCTAAGAAGCTGCATGGCAGCCTGGAGATATGATCAGATTGAAATTAAAATGGCAGTGTTACATAGTAATAATGTTTCATATTTCTGAAGTAAGTCTGATAATAATGCCTACATTTTTTAAATATTTTATATCTCAACAAGTCCACCACTTTTAATATTTTAGACGATTGATAGTACTTCTATCATTCCTAAAATGTAAGTCATGACAACTCAAACTCTAACCCTAGAGATCCAGATTTGCACTCTGGTGCTCTGACCACTGGGCTACTGTGCCAACAAGGAATTCAAGATGATAGTAGCCTTCTGGGTTGTACAGACCTCCAAGGAGAATACGGAAATCTCCTCTACATAATTTATCCTGGACCACTTTTTTCCTTTCCTATCCATGATGTATTCTACGCACGTTAAGTCATTAATTTCAAATAATTATTTAGCCTCACTTTTGTTGAAGGCACGTGACGTGTAATTGGTATCATGTAAGCGTTTGTACGCATCTGGCATCACTTTGCGTTTTCAGGAGCAGTTAAAATTCGGACTATTCTAATTTTTACAACGATATAACTGAGCCAAAAAATTATATACAAGTAAAATAAAAGTACATGCATGATCCAGAAGCAACTCCTGTCTGTAAAAAGTATAGAGAATGCAATCTGGACTTAAGACTTGTCTATTGAACCATGAGGCTTAGAATGCAAAGCACAACTCTGGCTCAAGTGCTGCAATTGCACATGCACAACCCTTTCAACTCTTTTTTCCCTGTTAAGTACACACAAAGTTAAAAAAAAAAACTGTTAGTAAATAACTGCTGAGAACTTCTAACAAACAAACTGCCAACATTTTGCTAACTAGCAATTGTCCCGAATCCTAATTGAAATTAGGCAGAAGACATGAGTCTTAAGAATTTAATACACACATAGTCACTTTATGTTTCGTCCATTCGGATCCCTCAACTCATTCTCATTTTAAACAATGTTAATTACTTCAAGCATTGGTTATTTTTTATACGGTTACAGTTTAAAAACAGATTTGTACTAAGTAATAAACCTATAATATATTGTTAGGTTCTTACTTTTTCATTTAAAAAATTTAAAAAAATAATTAAACAAAAAATTGAGCCATGCTCAACTCATGTAGAATGCATTTCGTTAAATAGTTTCATTCCCTTACGCTCTGATGGAACCTGTCGGTTGCAACGGCAGGAAAATATAAACCTTGGTGATTGTGGATTCTATGGCCATGGCTGTTTCAGTTGGCATCATCTCAAGATTTTCTACTCTTGTGCATTTTGAAGTATTTGGACAGCCAGCTTAACCTCTTTAGTCTGTGAATAATCTGTGTCCTAGACTTGAGTTAGTTTCCCCGTGATCCTAAACTTGTCGGGCCGTAATAAGGATGTAGATTGCCAACAGGCTGGAATATGTTGTTTGGGTGTGTGGATTGGAGAAAAAAGGAGGTGCAGCTTACCAAAAGAAGAAATTTGTAAGCTGAGAGAAAGTGGCGTTGTTGACGTTTCGGAATGTGACTTTGTCGGGGGTAGAAATGAGATTGATGATCCGACCGTGGAGTTTTATTAGGAATTGGATTATTTTGTGTGTTTCTAAATTGTGTTTTCAAGCAAAAAGTTGGCCAATGTTGTTAAACGTTGCTGTGTATCATCGCAGATCCTGAAACAAGTTTTGCTAACTGCAAGGAATTAAGCAAAACTATTTTAATGGGACAGATTCTTTGAAATCCTTGAAAGCGTCATGAACATTTTATACTACTTGTGCATGAATTTCACAGAGTTTATCAAATTTCTACTTGAGAAGATTGGCTCATATGTGGATCCAAGGAATCTGGTGAAAAGAATTCCAAGCGGAATGCAAATAGAGGGTCTTCAGGGGTCACTAGTGAAAATGATGCACGACTTCAATTTGCAGGTATGCATAGAAGTTTTTTCCGTGTTTACTTGTCACGGTTTTATTTGTCTACTGGTTTTTCAGTTGCAAGCTCCCAAAACTATCCAAAAAAACTAAAAAATATCACGAATTGCACTTGAAATGTAATTTACAAACAAGATATAACATTAAATCTTCACCATTTTTTTCAATATTACATTCATTATTGATGTTGCTAATTTCAAAGAATTGTTTCCATTCAGAAACTAACAAACTGCCTTCCCTGCCCCCATCTCTCTCTCTTTTGATTCATGGCCGCGTAAGGCAGTTCCTTATTCAGAGCTAGCAGCTTGATGGATATGCTCGAATCATCTCGAGCCTGCTTGTGGCGTGTGAAATATGCTGCAGTAGTAATAATGTATAAACACCCTGGTTGACTACTGAACCATTTACTAATAAATTGTTTAGAAATTCAGTTTTAAATAAAATAACTGTGCAAATTTTTGGAATTGGTAAGAAGGCAAGTGCCACCCTGAGCTGTAGCGCTCCTCGTATTTCAAGTTTCCATGACCTTTCACAGCCAAACTGCAAATGGCAGAACTATCATAATCAGAGGGGTCATTTGTAGAGCTTCAAGGATTGAACGCCAACAAATTGAAGAGAAAGTGGCACTAAAATGACAAAAAGTTACCAGTTTTCAACTTTTTTTGTTTCAGCTTCGTAAAGTTAAGCAAGTCTGTGTGCCAATCCTTTTGTAGCTTTTAGTCGGCTGTAAGTTCAAAGTTGACTTTATTTTCATTTGTTTTAGGTTGCAGTTCAAGAGGGGTGCAAAAAGATCTTAGCTTCTGATTATTTTAACCTTCATGAGCGTTTGGTGCACCAGCAACAAAAAGGAATACTTGTCTGTGGTAAGCCAATCATAGCATCATTTTTTGCCCTTCAAAGTAATTACTGCGCGGCTTTCAATTATTTTTTATCTCCGTGGTCAAAGTAAGCTACGAAAAACATTCTATCTTCCAAACTCCAGTTATACGTTCTTTTTTTCCAGATGAACATGTGTGCGGTGGATGCCACCGGAAAATTATCGTGAAAGGTATGAACTTATGTCGAATGTCGCTAAATGTTGATTTCAAGTGCATTTTGTATTCATTGTCTTGCAATGTCTGATTTCGGATTTGTGATCGTATTCCGGGCTGCTTGCAGATGTTAGCCGTGCCACTTCAGTCGTTGTCTTTTTCTGTCGGCATATGTTCCACGAAGAATGTTTGCCTACTCTAGGATCCGTGGTAAGTTTTCAAGTGAATTTCATGCTCTTGTTAGTGTTGACATATTTCAAAGAAATATATGGCAAGAAGTTTGTGAGATGCCGGAAAATAAAATACTACCACATATTACTAATTTTGCATTTTTTCTTTTCAGGAAAGTTGTATGATTTGCAGTTCAGTACAAAATGTTCACAATTACGTATAATTTGAAGAATGGAAACCGTCCTTAGCTTCAACTGCAACATCCAATAGAAGCTTACTCCTCACTTGTGTTTTTGCACAAAATATTATTTTAAATTTTATGTTTGGAAGCTCATTTTTAACATTTTATCCTTTAGGCACTATATTATATTGATATTTATCCCAACGTAAAGTTTATCCTATTTAGTTAACCAAAAGACAAACTCCTTAAGCTTAGAAATGTTGATCTGGTAGGAAAAAATATGAAATGTATTTATTTTTATGCTGTTGCAGATTAACCTTTCCCAAAAATTGTATTTCAATTTTCTAGTACCTTTACAAAGTGTTCAATGTTCATTGATAATTGTCAGTATCATCTGATTCAAAATAAAGCTTCATACAATTTATCTGATATTGAGCGACTGATTCAAGTAACCTCAGTCGGATGTATGTAATTGGCATTGAATTAATAACCAGAGACTTTTTAATTTAGCTCTTACAAACTAACATGTTGTTGCAACCGTAGTATTAAGTAGGTAATGTTATTGAGCTCGGATCCACTACTTGTTGTGTATGCCTACCCCAACTAGATGGCGAGGGTTTACAGGGGGGTAGATCCAAGGGAGTTTGTCCACAGCACATTGCTTTGTGACTACTTTTTTACGCCGACCGTGAATTTTTGAGAGCATATGGTTCATAATCTACCTCTAATCAATGATTATGCGCACCGATATTTATCGTTAACAATGGGCAATATGCGCGTCAGCTGAACATAAAATGATTCAAAGAGAGGTTTTGTGACTGGATCAATATACGGGTGGGGCGTACTATCATTGCCATTGCCTTAGTCCTGCTCATGTCCAAACTGTTTCATCCGAGGCATTGACTTACCTATCTCATCTCCGGGCGGCACGCGATGGAGATAGCTGTGATAATTATGTTTTAAATCAGATAAGATATCAGAATAGGTTCGTTTGTTGTTTTATTTCACTTCTGTTGTCAAATCATGTCAAATGAATGCATAGAATTACGTGAATCTATCAGTGGCGTCGTTTTTTAAATATAGAACCGTGTAGTGGAAACTTTCGTTGAATGGAACTCTCGCAAATTTTAGTTATCAGCTAAGGGTGTTTACATTTACCAGACAGAATGTCTGTTAAGGTACGTACCTACATTTATAAAAGAGTTCTTATTCATCTCACATCTCAAGTGGAACGAATTGATCGTCCTCTATTGAATGAGTGGATTGTAGTTATATTATCATTGTCGTTGTTATGAAAGAGGCTCTTTTGCGAAATTGAGCGATATAATTTGACGGGAGCACTTTGAATAGTCTGTTCTGCACTAGAAGGAAACCAAAAAAGCTCTAATTCGTTGAATTAAAGAAGCATGATAACGCTCTTGTGTATATGAAATCTCTGTGGTCAAGAACATGTGCATGCAATTAGTACCAAATAACATGATACTGATTTCCTCTCGGGTTTATTATTTTACGCCAGTAGAGCGTCAAGCATGTAGTGTGCTACAGGATTGCGTTTTTTTATTGTAATCGGCTTGTTAGGGAAACTTTAATTGGATGCAGGCATTACATTCGTCCATCGGTGGAGTCCAGATATTGTAAAATGGCATGTGGTACCTATAGCAAGCATCTAGTAGGGTGTTTGGTTAGCATATACTAAATATTTATGTCCGTACCTTTGGAAACAAAGGAAATGGGAATAGTGCAATCAACAAAGTAGGTGGTAGGTACCTTCTACCTATCGGCCGCCGGGGTCCCTATTTGTGGCTGCTGCGTTCGCGATTGAAAACTGAGCTGGGAATAGGATGATTTTAGTTTCGGAAATAAATTAATCTGTGGTTCAAAACCATGTGGTCCTTTTGCTAGTATTTTGTTCACAATAAAAAGCGCACATGCTCAAATCAGCCGATCGATAGATATGTAAACAAACCAAAAACGGTTTCGTAGCAAAATTACTTCGCACTTTATTTAGGATTTCGGATTACGATCGTGCCATTTGGAATAGAGCTGATTTCTGAAAGGTAGGCATGAGAAACAATGTTTGGTCGTGCTGGGCTAAACATGCTTTTTTGTTTTTGATTTGCAAAATATTTCACATAAATGAAATGTGCTCACAGGTTGAATAACGATTGGCTAGAAAAAGCAAACTCACAATATATGGAGCAATGGTTCTGTTCTCCCCGTCCCGTGACCAGGAGACGATTGTACAAATTGCTGCATACACCCACTCGCCTCATCATTTTGTTAATATTCAAAATCACGATAATGTATGTTAAGTTGTTAAGTCTTAAATCAATTAGTGTTGATGCAGTGCAACTGCACTAGCCACTGGCTAAAAGCTCGGTAACCTTTGCTTTAACCAGATCAATGGTGTTATCATCAAGGCGCATAACATCTGAGACATAATAAACAATCCGTTTTTGGCTTGTTGAAAGCTGCGGGACAGTTTTGCGACGAGTGTGACTCGTTGGTGCTTGAAATGAAGGCAATGATACAAATGATAACAATGTGCACACAGGTTTGACGCCGACTGATAATCTGTGGTATCACATTTCCATGATGCCTGATAAATGTAATATTACATTCAAAACGATCTAGCCAGTACAGCTTCAATTGAACTAGATCTTATCACTATGCCAACATTGAAAAAGCAACAAAGTTAAAAGCTTGTGGACAGAACGACGTAAATAATGAACGTAGGGTAAGTGGTTAAAAAGATGTGCGTTGAAGATGTGATTTGAGGAGGGGGAAAAACGTAATATACGTTATCTGCGTGCAATATTGAAGATTGACGAGTATTCCTGGATGAATTTTAAAACAGTCTAGTCTATTTTCGGATCTTCTAAATGCGCATGCTTTTGTGCTAGCGTTAACTGATTCGGTTGCTCGAGTAGGCGGCAGATCTTGGATGTGTTGTGAGTATTGAATTAGCTGTAGCGCAATTAATACCACTAGTTATTAACAATTTGTATTCATTAGACATCCCATGCAAGCAACAACTAGCTTGTTGAAATACAAACAGGGCTTTCAATAAAATTTTTATCAACAGTAAATCAATAAGAACGTGTATTACCTCCTAACCATATTCAACTCATTTTTTTAGAGTTGTTGCTGTCAGTGTACATTTCAATTTTGATAATACAAAATTTTTCTGAAAATTCCCCAAATGATGGTTTGCTAACCTATTCTTTCATAATACATTCACGAAGCAGCACTGGGAATTGGTGAATAAATATATTAAAGAGTAGTTGATTTATTTCTAGATGACAAGGTATAAACCTGCAGACTTTGAGGAGGATGACAGCAGCAGCATCGGTTCAGTCCAGTTAACAGAAGGAGTTGCTGCAAGTGCCACACACATCCGATATCATGCCGGATCAACGCTATGGAAGACGAGAAGCAAGCTCGAGAAGTGTTTACTCATCCTCACCGCAGTACTTGTGCTACTCGTCTTTGTACTCGGTACTCTTCTCAGTGCTGCAGGGCGACACGAGCCCAAGCTTCAAGTGCTCCACGTTGGGACGCAGAAAACAGGTGAGATTGATGCTTTTCCAATAATTGTTCAAACCTAGTTGCAGGGGCCAGTACAGAAACTTTATTTGGGATACCCTGCACAGTGTAGGTACCCTTAAGTCTGGTTGAAGCAAAGAAAAATTTTAATGTAACTTTGTTCACCCTGCAGTGATGCGTGCAAGTTTTTTGGAGCCTTGAGCGCAGAGGAGTTTCATTTTGGGGCACATGCTTCCCCATCGGCATGCTATGTTTTTCTGCACTGGGTGGTATAGAGTCCAGGCTTTCAGATAGTATAAAGACAGTTGCACCGAAAGAGACACGAATTTGAGAGTTTGGGGCTACAGTCATCAAGAAAATTTAGAAATTAAGAACTGATTTGGAGAAAATCTACGCATGTAAGGTAAAATTGGGGCCCAAGGATGGCGAGTTCAAAACTATATTTGAAGGTGTGATTTCAATGAATTTTTTTTCTTCAGGAAAACTGCTGGCATAAGTAGCGTAAATTCATTTTAAAACTCGTACAGACAATGGACTTAATGACGTTAATGACATGAATGTTACATGTAGATGGAATGTTCGAGACTTTCAGAGCCTTTGGATAATGTTATTTGGTTCTTTGCGGTTTGTACTCTGTTAAATTTTGTGGAAAAACTTGTCAGCTGTCGGCGTTTCGTCCGTGTTGGCACAGTCATCTTCAGGTAAATAAGGGAACGGACTTCAATTCACTTGTTCAAACTTATTGTATCTTTTTATTTGTTGTTGCTTTGTTGTTGTTTTTAAACTTATTAAACTTTTAAACTGGCTCTGGGTACCTCGGATGGAGCGTGCGCTGCTCGAGTACGGTTGGTCGGGTCGTCTTGTCCAGTACGAGTCTCATCGTCGGAACCAGCGAGGGGCCCTCTCAGTCTCGGCCTCCTGACTGTACCCAGGTTCAGAGATACCTAGAGCCAGTTTCAAAGTTTAACAAGTTTAAAAACAACTACAAAGAAAAAGAAACAATAAGTTTAAGTAAGTGCACTGAAGTCCGTTCCCTCATTTACCTGAAGATGTCCGTGCCAACAAAGACGAAACGTCGACAACTGACAAGATTTTCCACGAAAGTTAACAGAGTACAAACCGCAAAGAACCATTAACATTACATGTAGATGTTACATCATGATACATGTACATATTATATTTAGTTAATGTTACGGAAGTCTTAAAAATGTTCTAAAAAATCCTTAAAAATGTGACTATGGGTCATTCAAGACCCCCTCTAACCAGGGTCCCAGGTGCGGGCCTCTGCGCCTTTCGGGCCTCTTATGTAGGGACGAACCACATACATACTTCTTTAATTAATAGTCTCATGGAAGTTGCAGCCAAAGAACAGTTTGAGGGGCCCTCCTGTCCATCATGCTAAGCAGTCAGTGCCGTCACTGCTGCACTTCCACTTTTGAACGTGACACATTAGATATCTCTGCTACTGCTGGCCGCTAATGCCTTGGGTAGTGTCTACTTTAAGTTTTAAGAACTTCTCCAATTTGACAGGGGCCCGGTACCGCAGCGTACCGGGCAGCATACCGGGCCAGTTTGCCCCTGTTTAAAAGAGTTAGGTACAACAGCTGTCACCAGGGACTCAGGCTGGAACTGTACATGTTGTTCTCCCTGATAACACCTACCAAAATTTTCCTCTCTTTTTCGGCTGGCCATCGGTAAAGCATGTTTCAAACCATCCCCTGACCTAACCAAACGCCCTCCTTTGATCCAGATCCAGCTTATCTGAGTTCTCAGGAGCAAAAATGTGAAGATCTGTTTGGAGCAAACTGATAGTACTCATTAACTGTACCCTGTGCATTGCTGGATGGAGCAAATCGTTATTATACTCATTACACATACCGTGACACAATAAAGGTGGTTTGTTTGTAGCAGATTCGATGTAGCAATGTTTACTGTGTTTATAGTACCTATCTGTTTGTGGGCTAAAGATATCTTTTTTTTTTGTTTTAGTCGATCAACATTGCTTGACAGTGCCATGTGTAACTGCAGCGGCAGCTATGTTGGGTTCCTTGGACTCTAGTGTGGACCCGTGTGATGACTTTTATCAGTATTCTTGTGGCGGCTGGGTCCGTAACAATCCGATGCCAGATGGCAAGTCCATTTGGGGAACCTTCACTAAGCTGGAACAACAAAATCAACTCGTAGTGAAGAACGTTCTTGGTATGCTGGCATCAGTGGCATCATCAAAGTTTAAATTTGTGTGACATGGACATCAAATATTAGATTTCTTATTCTTTTAGTGTGGGTACTTTATTAAGATAGATCTATGATTTAAATTACAGACAAACCATTCGTCGAGTTAAAAAGCAAAGCGGAAGAGAAGGCTAAACTATATTATTCGTCGTGTATGGACTTGAATGAGACGATTGAGGCCCGAGGTGCCAAACCCATGCTGGAGCTTCTTACCAAGGTAAACCTAAGTACCTAACTATTATTTATAAAAGTGTCATTCCAAATATTATCTGCACTGGCTAGATTACCCAGAAGAAGTTTTTTTTTTTTATTATTTAATAATATATGTACTAATGATAAATCTAGATCGGGGGCTGGAATGTGAGTGGGCCAGCTTTTAACGCATCTGGATGGACGCTCCAGAGAGCGTTACATACAATGCAGAACCGCTATAACATGGACGGACTGTTTACCTGGGCTGTAGGTGAAGATGACCGGAACTCCAGTAGGCACGTCATTCAGGTGAATAATTCAAATGAAAATGTCTCTAGCCTTGGTATCTGTAATTAATCCATTGCAGATCAATTTAGTATTGTTCTAAAATGGCTTGTTCATTGAAATTCTAGATCGACCAGGGAGGGCTCACATTGCCTACAAGGGACTATTATCTAAACAAGACTGCCAATGAAAAATTACTTGCAGCTTATCTGGATTATATGACGCAGGTATTTTCATCTATGAATAGAACCTATAATTATGATCAAAATTATGTCTCTCATGTTTTTATTTTTATGTCCACGCTCCGACTTGTGTTCATTGATGTGAATTATTTATTTAGATTGGAGTGCTTCTTGGCGGAGAGGAGAATACGACACGGCTTCAAATGCAAGATGTGATCGACTTTGAGACAAAGCTTGCGGAAATAACCACGGCCACAGAAGATAGGCGAGATGAAGAAAAACTTTATCACATGATGGCCTTGAGTGAAGTTCAGCAGTTAGCACCATTTGTAAGTTAAAACATAATTCATCATGATTCATGACTACATGATTTTTTTGAGATTGTTAGTACCTATACAAACTATTAATTAGGTGCTATGTGGATACAAAGGTTATAATTTACCCATCTTACCTTATTGGCACCCATAAGCGTGCCCCCGGTGTGCCTGGGTAACAGTTGACATTTTTACAATTGATACAATCCATCCCCCTATTAAGTGGCTGCGTTCACAGTCGATACAAGATCAAATGCACTCGCAAGGTCTTGTGGTCAAAGTATTGGTCAACCACTAATTAGTCTGATGTTCCTCAATGTTACTCTTTCAAAATATCAAAGTGTAAATAATTAAGTGAATGCCTGTCAATCCACCAATGGCAGATCCAGTGGCAGATCCACTTTTTTATTTCTGAAAGTTGGCAAATTTCCTTATGTCAGTAAAAGTATGGTAAGCAATGGGACTATCTGGAAGCTCACTGCATTGGCATGTTTTTGGGGGTCCTAGGCACAGAGGAATTTCAGGTCCTATCTTCCCCAGTGGATTGTGGTGTATTTTAAAGCTGGGATAGATTTGAGCCCAGGCTTTCTAACAGTAAAGTCAGTACTGCCAAAAGGGCAAAAATGAAAATTTTGAATTGAATTTTATTTTTGGATAAGATTTGTGCATTTGAGGTAAAATTGAGGCCAGAGGTTGGCAGCTCAGAACTACGTTTTTGAAGACAAGATTTCAAGGAAAATATGTTGTGTTCTTCAACACAATATTACGTTAATCAATCTACTCATGGCCACAGTTTAATTTATATCAAGACGAGGCAAACTTCTTTGGGGATTTTAGCATTCTTAGGGAGGGAGGGGAGGTCGATCCACCTTTGGCACAGAAGTCAGAGTTTTGAATTTGTTCTTTGCAGATGTCGTGGCGGGATTACTTCTCTGATGCTATGAAACAAATGAAGAGAAAAGTAACCAACAAAGAAATGGTCGTTGTTTATGCTCCCGAGTTCCTTGGAAACTTATCAAGGATTCTCCAGAATTACACCAGTACGCCAGAAGGCAAAATGTGAGTGAGATCATCTTATACAATTCAGAGCTTACCATTTCAAATTCTACCAATCAATCTCAAACTCTACCGACTACGGACCACAGTGCGAGCGCATCTTCCATGTAATCTGGAGGTCCCAGGCTCAAGCCTGGCAACCGGCTATTGGGATATTTCTTCCACCAAAAGGGCAAGCCATCTTTTTACAAGCTCTAAAATCAGCTTGGAAGCTTATGTGGTCATTGCAAAGAGCAAGATCATAAAAAAATGGAATATTCTATACTAGTTACACAGTGGTTTCCGGAACCCTGTTTTGATGGCTCACAGTGTTCCTCGGCTCTGCTCTGTTTTAAATCACTTCACTCCTGAAGATGGCTCAGCCAACTGCGCCGAAACGTAGAGACGATAAGTCCTTTGTAGGACCGACAATCTCCTTTGAACAGAGCAGAACCGTTGAACACCATGAACCATATTCTATGCTAGTATCCATCTTAATTGGGACTATATTTTCAATAACTCACTGAGAAATATCTCTTTCTGCAGCGTTGTGAACAACTATCTCGTTTGGCAAACAGTGAGGAGCCTGACGTCGTGCTTGGCGAAAGCTTTCCGTGATGCGTACAAGGGGTTGCGCAAGGCTCTAATCGGCTCTGAAGGAGGGGAAGAGCCGTGGAGATTTTGTGTTACTGACACCAACAATGTGATGGGATTTGCCATCGGTGCTATGTTTGTCCGAGAAGTGTTCCATGGGAATTCGAAACCTATGGTTGGTTGATTTTAAAAACACAGTACCTAATAATTCACTTGAACACAGCCATTGGACCAATCACAGACTAGGGACATTTTATTTGTTGTCCCCTCTATAATCATGTTCTTGTGTGCATGGTCTTTAAACGTTTCTATATTGTTTTCGTTAGATTTTTGAATATTTTTATCCATGCCAAACATCTTTCAACTTGATGCGATATCAGGGTCACGGCCTCGTGTGACCAAAAGTGGGTTTTTTTGGTGGATATTTTTCCACAGAATGAGCATTTTTACCTAAATTCATGAAAAAGGTCGAATTTTCAGACACATTTATGGCCAGTTCTGAAATGTGAATGCTCGTGGTTCGAGGCATCTGCGGAGTGATCGAAACTTTTCTTAAATTTAAAGGTTGGCTTGATAAGATATTTGCTTCTGAGACCAATTATTGCATTTCGGATTACATTCCGATGGTCAAAATTTGAAAAAGTTGATCCAATAAAATAAAGAAATCCCTTGAATAACAATGAGATTTGCTCTGTTTATGAAAGCTTAGCCTACACCAGAGCTAAACCTAATTGTCAAGGCGAAGCCAAAATTTTTTCGGCGAAGCCCATCAGGTGGAGCTGTCTGAAGGAAATATCCAAATTGAAACTTGAAACCCAATTTTAAGAGGCAAAGCCCAGAATGACAAAGCCCAAACTGCAAAGCAGAGAACAAATTTTGCGGCGAAGCCAAAATTTTGATGGCGAAGCCGAAACATACTTCTGCCCGTCACGCGGGCGCTAGGCTAGTATGAAATAGTAATGAACTTGGCTTGAATAGAGGGTAACATTTAGTGTTTTCTAGACTCTGTACATTGGAACACTTACTGTAAAAAAGCACTGTGTGCATGTGCGTCCTTGCAGGATGAAATGTGTGAGCGTATCACATTTCATATTGCAAAATTTGATGTTTAAATTGAGATGTTTTCCACTTTCAGGCTGAAGAAATGATCAATGAAGTAAGAGCAGCATTTAAAGCAAATCTCAAGAATCTCAAGTGGATGGATAAAGAAACTAGAGAAGCAGCAGAAAGTAAAGCAGATGCCATAACTGACATGATCGGATTTCCAAACTACATTCTCAATCCTCCGCAGCTAGACGAGAAGTACAAAGATTTGGAAGTGCGGGATTATGAATATTTCGAAAACAACATCCGAGTCAACCAATTCAACCTGAAAACCAATCTGGAGAAACTCGATCAGCCGGTTAACAAAACGAGGTACCTAGAGTACATTCTTATGTGCAGTCTCCACTTTCATCCCCACACCACACTTGATTTAAAAATTATGAAACAATTTACCAAAAACGTCCTGTGTTTAGATGGGGAATGACTCCTCCAACAGTGAATGCATATTATACTCCTACAAAGAATCAAATGGTGTTCCCTGCTGGAATTTTACAAGCTCCATTCTATGATATCAAACATCCTCGATCTTTAAACTTTGGTGCTATGGGAGTTGTCATGGGGCATGAGCTTACTCATGCTTTCGATGATCAAGGTAAAAAAATAACAAGCTTAAACTTAGAATCGTGCCACTTTTTGGGTGTCATGCAGTGAAATGATGATAAAAAATATTACAGGGCGTGAATATGATCAGTACGGAAATTTACATCAGTGGTGGAACAATGCTACTATAGCCAAGTTCAAGAACCGTACAGACTGTGTCGTTGACCAGTACACTGCTTTCCGAGCCAACAACAAGCAACTAAATGGCAAGCAAACGCTCGGAGAGAACATAGCCGACAATGGAGGCCTGAAAGCTGCGTATCATGCTTACTTAGATTGGGCTAGTGAGAACCAAGAGGACCTGCCTTTACCGGGGCTTAACTTAACCCACAAACAGCTGTTCTTTGTCAGCTTTGCACAGGTAATGCCATCATAGAAACTGGTATAAGAAGTGTTGTTTTTCAAGTACCGAAACCTGACAAATGAATGCAGGTACAAGTTTATGATTTAAATTATAATACTCCCTACCTACTTCTTCTGGCATCAAAAGCTGATAATTCTTATCTACTCAGACACTGGCATTTGGAACTATTTTGTTGCTAGGAAAGGAGACTAAGGACCGGTTTTTCAGTGGCCCGTTAAAAATCTGACGATCTGGTAACTTGTTATTACTATGGCAACAGCTAATAAGATGTTTTGATTGTTTTTCTAACGGACCGTTAAGATTTAACGGGCCACTGAAAAACTAGCCCTTACAATAATGAAATGAACTAGGAAAGTGGAGTAGAAATTACTAGGTATTAGAACGGTTTTAACATTTTGGCTTGCACCTTTGTTGCAGGTGCATAGTTTTCTCTTTTTATTAACTGCAGCTATTGGATGTTAGCCTGCGTGAATTTACACGGATGAACTGATAGTAGAAGGTGTTGGATAGATTACACAGGATCATTTCATTTGCAAATGTTAATTTCCAGCCTTGTTGTCTTTCCTCAGGTGTGGTGCTCGACCAGTACCGACCAAGCTCTAAGCTTGCAGATCGACAAAGATCCTCATGCTCCACCCAGGTTCCGCGTGCTTGGCCCTGTGTCGAATCTCCCAGAGTTTTCCCAGCAGTTCAACTGCTCTCTCGGCTCCAATATGAATCCGCGAGATAAGTGCGAAGTTTGGTGAGTTTTCATTATACTTCGAGTGGTGTGGAAAAGTTCCAGGCCGATCCAGTTAATGCGGCACCGTCCTGTGATCGACGCACGAGTCTATCACAGCGTGTGAATCTATTTGCCTGGAATGTTCATAGTATATTTTCTCAAGATAGGATTTGTAAGTAAAGTCTTATCTAGGCAACAGAACTACTACCAAAGTGTCCAGTGTTTGCTTTGAGGTGTTCAGAGTAGATGTGGAAACTGCATTTTACTCTGTTTAACCATATTCGTAAGTTGGCATTGATATCATTATCAGAAAGCTAAACACTAAGACTATGAGATAAACTGTGAATGCAAATACATGTTGGTATCCACCTGCCTTCAGATGGGGCAAAGTTTGGCAATGAAAGATATTGCCGTAAAGGAAAGGAAAATGAATGCATTTAATCATTAGCTGCCAAAAGATTTAAATGAATTCAAACTCACAGCTAAAACTTACTATTTTTAAACGTAAATTAAAT
>QKMV01000298.1:0-25211 GCA_003287335.1 Lednia tumana
AAAATTTAATAATGTTTTGAATCGGGAATCGTTTTTTGAAATATGCCCCCCCCCCCCCCCCCCTGTATACGCCCATGGTTCTGATGGGGGCCTAGTCTTGCCGGGTCCCTGTTAGGGGTTAAAAGTCTTGGGAGCTCAGTCAAGGGAAATTTCCGTTTCTAATGCTAAATCAAATGGGTAACGGAAATGCTCGACTACTAGAATCTTTTGAGACTAGCCACCCTGGTACAGTTTTCCGAGGAAGATGAAGATGCAAGTCGTTCAGACCTTCCGTTTGGGCTGCAGAGCTGTAGAGAGAAACCGAACCGAAAGAAATTAAACCAACCAAAACAAAAAGTGCTCGCAGAGTTAAATGCAGAATCTTCGCTCGATTATTAAAAATGTATTGCAATTTGCAATTATTCGTCTGGTGTTTATTCCCGTGGTTTTTGATTACTGGTATTGTTTTTCAGACAATTGAAGTGCCTGGCATTAAGATATTCCATTATTGTGGCGGTCTGAATTTCGCGAGCCGGACTCATTTCAAAAACGAGGTTTATCGGCTTGTGAAAGTGAAACCTCAACAAGTGCTTGCAAAACGAGAAGATGATGAAAAGGTTGACGCGAAACGACGCCAAGTTCAACAAAAGGTCATTATGTTTTCCAACAGGGAAATTTGCCAACTCATATAACCGAAGGCCAATTTTGTCTAAGTCAGACATGATACAATCCCCGTAGATAAAACGGGTTACATTGAAATTCAACGCAGTCATTGGCTGGTGCCATGAGATCCTGGGAAAACCAAATCGTTGTAAAAAAACGAACATTTTAAAATTTAAACAACATTTTGTTTCCATAGCAACAGCCAATCACATTCAATGGCCGGTTCATTTGAAATTATCCTAATACACAATCTTGAAAATACATTTATCCACGAACTAGATGAGTTATACCAGGCTCTACATATTTTCTCGTTGCCATAGCAACTAACTCAAGGTTTTTCTTCCCTGGGCATTAATTTCCTTCATTTTCAGGAAGGCATTTTTAATCCGAGTTTCGTTGGCGATCACGCAATCACCACGGAACCGCACTTGAACGAACAAATGCCGGTAAAGTAGTGTGCTTTCTCGTATGGTATCTCTGTGGCATATAGCATGACAACAAAGCCATTCTCGCCTTGTGTAATACCCGAGACTCTCGATAGGTGCTGCTGAAATACTTAATTGTGGACTTCTCGGCTCTTGGTTATATTGATCCATCAGGGGTCAACGCTTTGCGGGCTCTCGGAGAAGACTTTCATAAAATCGATACCAAACTATTCATTGCTGGTATCTCAGGTATTGGCTTGGCATCATCTCCAGACTCTCCTCTCCATCATGACCATTGAGATTTGCATATTTGAAATTAACTGTTTTTTTGTAGGGCCTGTGTTCGAGACTTTAAATAAATGCGAGGCAATGAGCTGCAGTGGATCACCTTGTCAAATGAGGATCTTCCCAACGGTCCACGACGCGGTCATTTTCGCACAGATCAAAATGAAGGAGGAACGAATTACTTTAAGAATGTAGAATGTAGAATTTTAAATCGTAAATTATTATTTATTTTTGAAATTTCACAAAATTACATGAGATGTGTAACAGTATTAAATTAACACTTTTTTGTTTTATTTAGAATCTTAAAGGACACCATACCTTCTAAAAAGTAAAGTCCCCCCCTCCCCCCTCCCCAACCCCGATTTGCAATTTATAGATCGGTCAATTAAGTCTATCAGATCATCTTCTAGAGGTGCAATCAACTAGTTGCTGGTGATTCAAGTATTGGGATGATGGGGTGTGTTCTTAATTGGTGCAAGCATGCTCAGTTAGGGGCCAGCCAGACGTTGGATAGACGCCGACGCCGACGCCGACGCCGACGCCGACGCCGCCGCCAACATTCGATCGATGCGTTCGTAAGCAGACGGCGTCGAGTCTTGAACTCGGCAGCTCAGTCATTTACCGGCGTTGACGCTTTAAACAACCAGCCAGCTCCTCTTTAACCGCCCCACGTGGGAAATCACAAATAGCAACTTGAATTTCCAAGGTACTGTTTTACGTGTTTATTACATAAAGACCTTTTCACGCAGTATTGCGGTTTAATTTGAAGTCAGGAAGGGTGCCAATTTGACTGAAATCTATGTTTAGCAAAGTATGGGGATCTTAGTGAGCTTGAGAGTCATACTGCATGAGTCATGACTCATGGTGGCTGATCTGACAGGACATCGCGGACACAGTACACACATCTTTGTGTGGCGAAGGCGACGATTACATTTAAATACGTTTATAAAATTTGGTCAAATTTGATTTTAGATGGACGGAGATGGATGGATACCGGGTTTAGGTAATAATAAACCTCAAGCTAGGCCGATGGGCAAAGCTTTCTTCGGCCACATCCCTGATGCATTTTCTTTAAACAATATGGAAATGCCTTCCGAGAAGTCATCTGTGAGCTCATCAAGGGTATACTAGTTTTGTACACATCTTACCTTAAACAGATTGTTTTATTTACACCATGGTATCGTTAGATCTTGTTTATGTAACGGTTGAATTCTGTTCTATTGTAGGCCAATTCTGCTTTGTCCAGTGTACATAATTTTCCTGGTTCCGGTAGGAGGGCCGGCGACGAGCAAAAGGTAGGAATTAACGAAATATTTTTCAAGTTTAGTAGTTTTCGGCTTTGATGCAATTCGTGGGTTGACACTGACACTTTTGCGAACATTTTTAGGTAGACCAAGCTGTAGTAGAAGAAGTCATGACTGCTGAACTTCGAAGTCAGGAGGATGCTGTTCCATGGGATGTGAGTGCGATATTTCTATTTATTTGCTTTAATACTATTTTAATTCCGTTGTGGTGTCTAACCCATCGAGTGAGCATTTCCGCACAGTCAAATTTTATAACAGTGACAATTTTTGCAGCACAAGCACTTGAGCAGATGGCGTCAGTTTTAATTTTACGTACACTTTTTAATTAGGTATTCAAATTGCGTATCATATTATGCAGTTGGTACCGGAAGATGGTCGTTTCAGGGCAACGCTTCCTTCCTGTCTTTCAGGGACAAAGTCAAAGTGTGTTGACCGCGCGCACTGCGCTCGGGCTTTTGCCAATGAATTTGTCTTATTGTTCCGTATATGCCACAGATGTTCACTTATAGCCTGCGTGAACGTCAGGAGATTCCCCCATAGCACGTAGCTATTTCAGTTTATCAGCCCTCTGCGCAGGATGTTGGTCATGTAGGCAGGGCTATACTTCGCCGCCTAGTACCGTGCTAGCATCGGCAGCAGTTGTTCGCTGGCTTGAGTCTAGGAGTGTATTAGTGTCTCTTTTTAACGCTGTGTTAGCTTTTAGCTACTCTGTTATAACGTGTAGACTTTGAGGTGTAGTTAATTAAACGTAAAGCCTTAATCGTGTCTTGATTTGCGTGACGCTAGTGCACTTTTTACAACGGTTGTCAGTAATTTTGTATTTGACGTAATAATTATATATCATTTACATCTAAAATCTAACGATGAGTACTCCAGTGAAGAAGGTTCCGATTCATCTACAGGTGAGATTTGTATTTAGTTTCATCTCTCGCTGATTGAATTCTTGTGTACAAATACCCATCAATTTACTAGCATCTGCAAGGCATGCATGACTACTTAGTTGATGGATAATCTAATAGACCACTTTAGCTCCTTAGCTCGAAGTTGATATTTCACCTGTTCGTAACACCTGTACGTTAATTCTGTATGCTCGATGCCTTTCGTTCGCTTGAACACATTGTAAACATCGAGGCCAAAAATACTAAATGCCCACGCAAATTATCGTAGTCATTATTTGACAACCGCCACCGTGGCACGCTATGAGGCCTCATCCCCTAAGCATGATGCCGTGTAGTTCATAGCTAAACCTGTTCAAGCGTGAACAGTGAACACTCCCTACCCTGCTGGGAATTGACTGGGGTGGTTGGGTTGCGGTTAATTTTTATTTAGGAATCCTAATAAAGCAAGTATCTGGATTGCTTTAGTTTAGCTGTATCTCCGTAAATCAGGGAATTCTTGTTTAGGTGTTGATCTGCTTCGATATAATTATTTTTGTACCCCTCGTGTTAGGCCATTCATCGACGCGCTTTGTTGTAAACCTGTTCTTTAATCTAATATTTTCCATTTCTCACTCAACAATAGAGAGTCATTAATTTTAATACACGCAAAGAAATTGCCTGCGAACTGAAGGAAAAGAAGTTTCATATTTTCTGGGTCGTTCTGAACTACGAACAAATTATCAGCACGGTATAAAACCATCCAACCATCTTATTCCATGATGCTGTTTTATGGTTGTTTATTTAAATCTATAAACAGATGAGCAATCACGTTCCATAAAGCTATAACTAGGAAGCGGCTTGCACATAGGGGATGGCCAGAACGCGTCTGGTTGCCTGCAGACTAGGGGTATTGATCCAGTGGTACCGAGCACCGTGGGTGACTGCCTCGCTATACCATTGAGTCTAGTCCCTTCAAACAGTTGGCCGTGACTCATTTGATCAGGAAATATAGATCACTATTCAATTCTATCTCATACTTGGAATATGTACCATTTTTCAAAGTCCATGACTGCAAAAATGGTGCAAATCTAAGAAAATAAGAAAAGAAAATTTCACCGTCAACGTCATGGAGCATAATCACTTCAAAAATCACGCTTTATTCAAGTTGTGTTTGAATTTCACTTGGCCATGCGATCAACATGTTTACAGTTTTACACGCAATATTTACCTACGTGCCTGAAATAGCTCTGGGGACAAAACCCCAATTTCTTAAGCAATCTCCGGTTCAGTCTCAAATATTTGTTTACCATGTTTAGACGTCAATAATACGATAATAAAGAAAGCAGGATTTGCTTTGCTCTGATATTCCGAACAAAGTGTTACGTGTAGAGTTGTATTGCTATATTAGGAACAGAGAGTTTTCAACTATAATAACCATCCTTGACATTGCATAGCTACTAGCTAGATAACTCAGGAAGTAGCGTTTCACTAGCATGGTTCAATATAATACCCCAATCTACTATGGTCAGCACGGTTGATTTTTTTCTCTCATTCTCTTCACTAGCTATAAAAACCGTATACATTTTCAGCCGCCCCATTGGTTAGTAAAGTCTCCTTCCTATGCGGCAAAAACAAAATCAATTGCGTGGATTTTATCAACCCCTTTCTTTGGGAACGCACATTCAGTCATGCAATGACATGACTCATACGCAATGGGACAAAATAAGGTTCTTTTGTTATAGAAAACTGCTGAGGCCAGACGAATTGGGGAAAACAGCGAGTTTCCTAATTAAAAATATCGCATTTACATGCGTACATTTTAATCTAACTACCTCATAATTGAATGCTTCTATCTGCTTTACAAAGAATAATTATACAGCTGAAGTTTCCAATTATGGAAGCTGTAATTAATTTGATGAGATAACAAGTAGACCAATTAACAGTTATGTATCAAGCAGCGTGGTCAGTAAATTAGAACCATTTCAGCAACGAATTTTGTATTAATGTTCTGCTGTCTAACACCATATCGTTGTTACTTTTTTACGTGGTGATTCCTACCTTTCTTGCTATTTTTACTCTGGATATTGATTTGCAAGTCTTTTTTGTGACTAGATATATGGCAGTAGCTAGACATATTTATATTTTTGGCAATCACTCATTTTTATGAGCTTTACTGAAACCTAGCCAGCTTGTCACATTTCTATCATAAAATAGGACATATCTGCACTATTAAATTGAAGTTTGATTTTCACATTCCTCTTTTGAAAAATCGAACTGGGGATCCAAATGAAATAGGTAGTCTTTTTTATCTTGAAGAATATTTACTTCACTTCAAAAATGCCTACCTACTCAAAGCATTTTTGAAGTGATATTAATATTCTTCACGTAAAAACTAGCCATGCAAATGGCTTTAAATTTGTAGTCCTTGTCAGTATTTTTTGTGTTTTACCATACATGTAACCTACTTCAAAGGAAGAATAGAAGGGTGTAAAAAATGCAATTAAATGAATTAACGCAGGTTGAACAAAAAGGTAAAAAATTAGTCTTTAAATTAAAACGTACGAAAATTATTTTTGTTTCCAGAGCGCACAGAATCGGCTGCTTGTGAAGGGTGGTAAAATTGTCAATGATGATGGAATCGCTGACGGTGACGTTTACGTTGAAGATGGAGTCATCAAACAAGTTGGCCGGAACCTCATCATTCCCGGAGGGACCAGGGTGATTGATGCCAGGGGAAAGCTCATCATCCCGGGTTAGCTAATTATTTCCTATTATTTTCACCTTGTTTGTTTTCATCAATAGCTTTTTTGCTATTCACATAGTACTGGTATGTATAGTGATTTCCACTGCTTTGATTCAAATGACTCGTAATGCTGCAGTAAATGGTATGAGTCTTCATTTAAGAAGTGCAGTATTGGCTCTTAAGTTGCTATCCTCAAAAAATGCACATCAGATATGCTTAGTTGTATGTGTGTAATTTTTAAAATCTAATGCCCCATGACAAGTAGGATTCTCCACCTACTTGATTCGCTGAAAGTGGCTAACATAAGTACTTCTATTGCAGGTGGTATTGATACCCACACCCATATGCAGCTGGAATTGATGGGGGCAACGGCTGTTGATGACTTCTACCAGGGAACCAAAGCTGCTGTTGCTGGTGGCACCACTATGATCAGTAAGTTAAATCACAATTATTCAATAAAATATCCCCTTGCTTTGTACACATTAATTATAACCAGCAGTATAGTCCTACTTAATGTTGCAGTCAGCAGTCAGTTATGTGTGGGCGCATTGAAATTTTGAAGCAATGTCTGAAATTTAAACGGCTCTAATCATAATCGGTTATTTGTTACTGGCATAAGTATTGATGAAAGTACCTGACCAGCTCCTGATTCATTTCTGCCCCCCCCCCCCTCCCCCCAGCAAGGTTAAATCCACAAGAGTTATTTAATATGTACACTTTTAGATTACCTACTTCAATGCTTCCAAAATTTGATTGAGGCTGTTAAAGCCAAGCTTCCATGATTATGGCTCCTCAAATATGCAATGGTTTTCCTGTGCCATCCTTGATGCTCAGTCAAAGATAGATGTGAGGGCTGCATTTTTTTGCTGTGGCTTAAAAGTTGGCCAAACCAAATCTCTCATCACAACAGCTTTGCATCACATTTTGAATCCCTTTGCATTGCGAGTTCAGTTACGTTGTGAACCTCTTCCCGCGAAACCTGTTGCGCTACGATGCCCATTGTGTCGATCCCTTCGCACTGGGAATCCCCCCGGATCCAGTCATGTATTAGATCATGCCGCCTTGTGAATCCCTTCACATTGATCCCATTGCGATCGAAATCTTGTTCCGATTTGGATCCCGGCGCTACAGATCCCGTCACGTTGTGAATCCTGTTGCATTGCCAATGCGGTTTGCTGTTTGTCCTCATCTTGGGAGATATTGCAGAGATGCGATTGATATTTGCAGCGAAAAAACTGCTGATCGTTTTTCACATGCAGGCTCGGAATCGCAACCAAACTCCTAAACTGTGAGCGTTGAAATACATGAATGTGATTGATTTACCTTTTTTGCAGTGGATTTTGTTTTGCCGAAGAAAGGCGAATCTTTGGTCGAGGCTTTTGGCCGATGGCGAGAGATGGCTGATGATAAAGTCTGCTGTGATTACGCTCTTCACGTAGGAGTCACATGGTGGTCCGAAAAAGTAAATACTAACACAGAATTATTTCAAACATGTTTCTAGAACTTTTAAAGATAAAATAAATTGGAACAACCTGTTAAGACTCAAAAATTGTTAATGTAGAAAGCAAGTTGTTCGATAGTACATTTAAAACCAATTTTTTGGACGTTACCTACATCGTGTTTTTTTTCAAGGCGTGGCAATTTCAGAAAAATAAACAATTAACTATGATGAAGTGGATATGAAACGGAACACTTTAAAATATAATCATTTTGATAACCAAGAAGGAAAATTAATCTCAGTCGAGAAGCCCGTACCAACTGTTAATAGTACAGTTGTTAATTAGATTACAAGCAATTTCAATTGCTGCAACTTAATAAATAGAGGTTGACTTTATTTTTAGTTACAACTGCTAATTGTTTGTTTCAGGTAAAGAAGGAGATGGCTGAGTTGTGTAAAGTTCATGGAGTGAATTCGTTCAAGATGTTCATGGCTTACAAGGATCTTTACATGCTACGCGATCCTGAACTTTATTCTGCGTTTGAGACGTGTAAGCAGCTCGGATCCATTGCCATGGTACATGCTGAAAATGGAGATATTATCTCGGAGGTAAATATTTGCCCGCTTACTTATTTTATTTTTCACCCAGAGTGCCAACACTGGTTAGCTACTTTTTGATTTATGGCTTTGCCCAATCTTGTTTTTCTTTTTCTTGTGGTACCTACCTATTTGCTGAGGATTCAAAAGATCTGCCGTAAGGATGCTGAATTAATTATTTAAAAGTAGTAAACAATTAACTTCACTATTTGTCACTTAAAATTTTTTGTTTTTGAATGCCATTTATGGCAGAGATGACATATTTCTTAGAATTTGGAGCTTGGGATCAACATTTGAAGGATAGTCTGGAAGATCAGCTTAAACTAGAGTTAATTATAGGTAATTGACAATTTATTTTATATTTCATTTTTATTACTAATTTAGTTATTGGTCTAGAAAACACAAAAAAGTAACATTTTAACAAGTGTTGATAACTTGGCTTCTCTGGATGGGAGCTTTAACCAGGAAGCAAATAATGGAAGGAAAACTGGTCGCCCATTTTTCCCAATTAGCTTTCCTTCCATTTTAATGAGTAAAGTAAATGGCAATTAGAAGCCGAATTTGTTTCCAATTATAAATTCTGTCAATATCCATATGTGTAAACTAACAGGTCTTATCAGTTACCATTCTTTATGACATGTTCGTAATTTGTCCCGACGTTCCATAAATACTTACAAAATAGTACGTAGGTACTATCATGTACCAGTGGTCACATAATGTGTAACAATCTTTTCATTGTTACGCTGTTTTATTGGAAATCAAATTACAAAACTAACAACAATATCTCGAAGCATATCTCAGTAAAACTTTTCAGAGCAGTTTGAATTTTGAAAAATCTGATCTGATCAAAAGATGACGTTTGTTGCAGAACGTGAAGAAATTGCTAGCTGCTGGCATCACTGGGCCAGAGGGCCACGAGATGTCCAGGCCCGAAGATGTGGAGGCAGAGGCCACCAACCGCGCGTGTGTCATTGCTAATCAGGTCAGCTTATTCTTTCGATCAGGCTACAAACAAAACATAATTACTTGTCTCTTGCCCGTACAAGATTAGAAAAAATTTAAAGCGCATGGCGAAGCATGTATAAAAACTTTTCTGCAGCTTCAGTCTCAGTCATGACATGTGTATCAATAATTTGTCTCTTAATTGTTACGGTATAGAAACTTAGTGAATGCCTAACTCTGGATATTAGTTAGGTACCTACGTACACCATAGCCTCCAATAAGCACCTGGTTATAGGTATGTATGTATAAAGGGTTTTATTTTGCAAGCACAACGTTTTTGTTTCCGGTTTATGAAAAAAATTCAATTATAAAATTATGCGTCAAAATTGATATGCAGTACATTGCATATGCATTGCCAGTTTTGCATGAGCAAGTAGGACCTGTAGTTTCTAGTTACCTACCCATGTATTTGTATTTGCCTACTTACTTCAAGCATCCAGTATTACATAATATTCCTCTATCCATGTAGTATCTTCCATGTTACACTCAAGGAATCGTACATTGGCGGATAAAAGAGAGCAGATGATGTTTGTTCCATTGAAACTCATTGAAACCAGTCATATCTATCTCTCTCTTCCAGCAATCGATGTGTTTCCTTGAGAGTATGTCACAAACTTGGTGTTTTATTTTGTAGATCTTTTATTTTTTGCTACACTGCCTTTACAAGCTGATCAATTGAGAGCTAGAATGGTCTTCTTAATTAAGAATAATAGTATCATCCATAACTTATGGATTCTATACATACAAAACTAAGGTTAGTCATTATCAACAGCCGACCAAGTCATCTTATTATTGTGTCAAAAGTACAAAATTTGAATGGTTCAATAATAAAATCAGGTGATTTAAATAGCCAGAGGTCGAATAACACTACCCCGTTCAGTTATAGAATTGCGGGGGTGTAACATTGCAAGAAAAAGTTGTATGAGAAAAAAATGAGTTTTACTATTACAATCAATAACTGAATATTGAACTAACAAACATTACCATGGTTGATTACCGTGCCTACAAACAACTATTAACATTTTAATAGTTGGGGATGGTTTAAATTTTTTGTACAAGAACATCACCGCAAAGTGATTGATGTTTGGTACACAAATACTGCACAAATGCAAAATGCTCCACAAATTATTTTCACAAAAGACCACTCTAGCTTTCAACAGGTCATCTGTCTTTAGTATCTTGTTTCGTAACAATTGAACTTCTAATATTTGCTACCATTGGTTTTGTTACTGAACTCATAGTTTAATAGATTGCATTCCTTATTAATTGAGTAGATTTGTTTCGGCTTTGCACGTGTTTAGGTGACTTGCCCTCTCTATGTAGTGCATGTGATGAGTAAATCGGCCGGAGACGTAATCGCCGCAGCACGTAACAATGGGTGGCAAGTGTACGGTGAAGCCATCGCGGCTGCACTCGGAACGGACGGTCGCAACTATTCCCACACATGCTGGAATCACGCAGCTTCTCACGTACTTAGTCCTCCACTGCGGCCAGATCCAAGCACTCCTAAACATCTGATGGACCTTCTCACCAAGTAAGGCTAATTTTGAATTAGCCACGATAGTTTATTTCTGGGATGGAATCTTTTTTAGGTACATGGGAGAAAGTTATTATTCTTCTGGTTTTAGGTGTGGCAAATGGCTGGTGGATTTGTTGCTGTTTTGGGAAAGATATGTGCTTTAGAAAGCTGGAAACTTTTGGAGTCGCTTGGGAATAAATTTGCATTTATCACTTCAAAGCTATGCTCCGGTATTTTATTAATTATCATAGCAACGAATTTAGGACTGCCTGAAGACAAACGTGCCAACACGTCTAAAACGTTGAGTTAATAAAATACTAGAGCATAACCATGAAACGTTTAATTAAATTGAGATGTGCTTCAACTTCCCAAGCGTAGAAATGGGGTTTTGCTATCGGATCAAATTGAGTGTTGGTTCAGCTCTGTACCATGGGGAAGACATTCCTAAGTAGTAAACAAATTTTGCTTCCATAGCAACCCACCATTTCTACATTCTGTAGCTTGGACCACAATTCCTTTCTGAAAATCTTGCCGATAGGGCGAAAAGTTCAACGGAAGAAAGGTGCTGGATAAAAGCTCGCAATATGGCCTAACTGATAATAGCCCGAGAGAATAACCAATACTATAAGGCTAGCTTAGTACACATATTTTTAAATAATAAGTAAAATGTGTATTTATCCTATATTTATTCACCTAAATATAATACAAAATTCTAATTTCTGTAACAGTGCATAGCAGTTATATTTCACCCCTGTCTTTTGGCTACCTTTTTTAAATGAAATTTGATTCTCTTGATAGTTCCATAACCAACATTCATATCAAGAATATTTTATGCTCATTCACTAACAGATCACACGTCCCCCGATTGCGAGCTATTCTCCTCACCAGTTTTCTCCAATGTGTGGGTTCTGAACTAACTACGAGCATGGAAGCAGAGAAGCTAATATATCCATGGAAGGTTACCAAGACCAAGTCAACAATATTAACATTCATGTTGCAATCTGTATTGCTTGCTCCCTCCCTGCTATGTGAAAGCTTTTGGTATGTGGTATGAATGTGGTGTTGGTATTACGCAGGTGAATTGTCCTCTCTATGTGGTCCGAGTGATGAGCAAGTCGTCTGGAAAGGTGATCGCCAATAAGAGAAGCGAGGGGGTGATCGTTTACGGTGAACCGTTAGCAGCGTCACTGGGAACAGATGGTAGCCACCAGTGGAACAAATGTTGGCAACATGCTGCCGCTCATGTGACAAGTCCTCCTCTGCGTCGTGATCCTTCCACGTCCAATCAGTTACTGGATCTTCTGGCTTCGTAAGTTTGGCGGGCCGAGCGGCACTCCAGTGCCCTAATGTCATGCATGGCTTATTTTTACCGCTTGACCTAATACGCTTCCAAGTTTGTCGCGTGGGAAATAATGTCACTAATTTAACTGTGTTTTATTGGTAATTTTGATGACTCTCTACATAAAAGTTTGGTTTTGTTTCTTTGTGTGCATGTTGTGATTGGGATTTGTTTCGTATTTTTATTTTAGAGTTTGATTCTGATTCTGTGACTTGTTTTTGTAGCGTAGCGGGGTTTTCTGGTTTGGGCCGGTATTACAATCTCCAATCTACTTCCGAACAAAGTTATCTCCTAACAACTACAAAAGCATTTGATTGTTTGTCACCATAGCTGTATGGAAAATATTTTTTGTTCAGAAAAGTTGGGGGATTGCTTGCCGGCCCTTAGAGGGACAAATGGAGACTTAATTCTCACATGTGCGAGGCAGCTGCAAAGAATGGTCGTGAGACTTGATAGGAATGGGTGAAATTTATTTTGTTTGTGAGGTGTGCTTGGTACCCTGCGTTTAGCATTTTGCATAACTAGCTATTCCACCACTAGCTATACTACTGATTGCCGTAAGATTTTTATGACTTGTGTTAATTGGTAGGTGATTATTGTTTATTTTTGTAAGAATTTCTAGTCTAGGTACTTACCTCTCACTTCTCTCCCAGAAAAAGTTTCATGCAAGAGCAAAAGTGTGCTATCGACACCGTGTGTTGTATGATTTGCTGGTGTGCGCCTAGTTTAACATTTTGGTTTGTCGTTCAATCTGCATGGTTTTTGTGTTTATTCACGACTCATCTAATAAAAATAATCTTTTATTCTAGAATAATATGTAGGATTATTTTTCTTACAAAATGTTTGTTCCTTCAGCGACGGTCTTCAGTTGACTGGTAGTGACAACTGCACATTCAACACGTCGCAGAAAGCTTTAGGCAAAGATGACTTTTCGAAAATCCCCAACGGAGTTAACGGAGTTGAAGACCGAATGTCTGTTGTCTGGGAAAAGGGTGTTCATTCAGGAAAGATGTCGCCTCAGCGCTTCGTTGCTGTTACTAGCAGCAATGCAGCCAAGATATTCAACATCTATCCAAGGAAGGTATGTTTCTACCAGCTGACACATTTTCACTACGGGACTCGTAGCGTGCCTGAGGACTGGGTATGAATAATTTTTGTCAGGAAAAAGGTTTTGTGCCTAATTTATGGCTTACCATAAATTTTGAAGAAGAAAGCAATGGAGAAAAATTTGTTAACATTTTGGCACAGCCTTCTTCATGGTTGAGAGATATAACCTCTAATAATCAACTCAACCCAAAACTTTCTTTTTCACAACTTCTTCGTGTTTGTAAATTGCCCAGGAATTGTCTTTCCTTGAGTGTGCCTATGTATAACGAAGAGTTGAAATAATTATAGAATTTTTTTTTTGGATGTTTGTGTGCAGCAATATTCTTGAATGTTTTAGGGCCGTATCGACGTTGGATCGGATGGAGACATCGTTATTTGGGACCCGACCAAAACTCGTGTGATATCAGCCAAGACTCATCATCAGGCTGTCGACTTTAACATCTTTGAGGTGAGTTATTTTTATTGCCGCTGCTGAATTCACACTCATTTGTTTTACAACCTTGTTTTCTTTGTGCATACTTTTTTTAACGTTTGTTTTTTTAATGTATATTTTCCATTCAGGGAATGGAGTGCCATGGTGTCCCCGAATACGTAATTGTCAACGGCCGAGTTTGTGTCGACGACGGAGACTTGAAGGCCGTTCAAGGTTTCGGGCGTTTTGTGGCAACCCCTGTTTACCCACCGTTTGTTTACGATGCTGTCAAGCAGAGGGAGGAGGTACGTTTACAATTTGCACTGCCAAGTATTTTAGTCGCAATCAACTTGTGAGAAACGGGTGCAATATGCCATCGTGTTAAACTGCGATTCCAAATCACAGAGGTTGCTGTTAGCATCTCCTTTTCCAGTCTTAGGAATTTTGGAAATCACACCGTCATCAACTTGACAGAGGTCAATGGACGATTCTGGTTTCAAAGTCAATAAGCCTTGTGGGATAATAAATCACACAAGAAATGCATTGCTGCCCACCTGTTAATTGTCTCTGGAAACTTTCATTTGTAGTTGTTAAGATCTTATGCTTGACAGAAATTATGCACGGCTTTTGAATAGTTATTTAATTAGTCATTATTTACAATTGTGGGTCCTGCTAGGGAAAAATGCAGAACTTGACAAGGATAACAAATTTAAAGCCAAATACACGGCTAGTAATAATTTCAAGAATATTAAAATCACTTCAATAGAACTTATGTGTCTACACTATTATGCCGTCTGTGTGATATCAGAGAAGCGACTCAAAAACTTTTTTATCCCAAAATGAAAAAAAATGTACTGATGTCCCAGGGTCAGTTTTCAATAAGTGCATTGCAAAGCACCACTCATCATAATGAAAAAACATAACCTAATTAATACCCTTTCCCCTAGAGCCTGCAATGAGTTGATTTATATTTAAGATAGCTTCTAACTGACATTCAAGTGAGCCAGCTAGAGCAAGAAAGTAACGAGTTCCGCCAAATGTTTCTGCAGTCACGTCGACCGCGTGCGGTGAACAGAACTCCCGGTGCAGCGAGCGAAGTGGAGGAAATACCAGTGGCAGCGCTATCTCTCAACGGATTGAACGCCGCGCCACCTGCTTCGCCGATTCCAACTCCGACTAATGGAGTAAAGCAAGCGTACATCCAGGAAGAAGAATATCCCCATTCCCCAACCGAATCAGAAATAAATGGTGGAAAGGGAAGAAATCTTCAAGACTCGACTTTCTCCATCAGTGGTGAGAACACGCAGCATGCCTCGCATGACGAAGGTAGTTATGTTGTACATAGTATTTCCTAGCACAAAACAGGTAATAGTTTACCTCCTCTATATGTCACACTGTAAGGCCCCACTATTACACCAGTACGGTTAAAAAGCACTGCTTAACTGGTTTCTAATTGCTGTTTTGAGTATCAGTGGAAATTTCCCTTAGACAATCATTTTGTTTCCCACTCTTGCATTATGGATATTGATAAATGGTGCACGGAATTCCACACGATCCTCCAATGAGATACAAACATTGGGTTAACGTGCCAACTAACCTCACTCCCCAGGAAAATGTGATTTAATAACTGTTTTATGGTTTTTTGTTATTTTTGGAACGATTGTTTTGAGTTCGAGTGATTTGTGTGCTATTTGCATAAAATCTGGCAGTCTGCGGCGATCGATATCTTGTGCAGTTTGCTTTAAATTTAAGAGAAGAAGTGGAAGTATCGAAACAGAAAAGTCATTGGTCTATACATACTGTTTAGTGCTAACCTTTGGTGTAACCTTCTGAACTTGCATCCATAAGGTTAGTTAGTCATGAGACATAACGTGTGTTATTTTTATTTGCTGTTCGCAAAATAACCCGCACTACCTACTGTACATTGCATGTATGGAACTGGGTTCCTGGGTTACCTTTCATATCTAGTGCCTAGATTTTCACACTTTTCACTTCTTACAGCACTGAAGGCAAAATTTTGGGTTTCAATAAAAAGAGCTACTTGGGCATAGTGTTTTAACTTGTAATACTATACACGAGTTTGGCATAAAAGGTTTTAAAGCTGGATTTGTTGGTACAAAATCTGCACCCATGCCTGTCGCCATCGATCCCTGGACTAGCAAATAGTCAGATGTATCGAATAAGCCACGAGTGAGATGAGGTGACGGGTTTACTTGACTGGAGTTGTGCTTTTTCAGCTGAGCTTGATGACAGCAGCCACCGAGCCTGCATTCGAGTGAAGAATCCTCCTGGTGGCCAGTCATCTGGTGGCTTCTGGTAAAAGATTTGCAAAGGCAAGGAGCGATAATTTAATCCTTCCCTCAAGATCAGAATCAGAATCAGCTTTTGCTTGTGTAAGTGCCAGTTGCCAAAGAAAATTGCACATTCATTCAATTAAATAATAATTAATAACATAAAAATAAAAAACAATACTTAACACGATATAACCTACGTTTTATTACGTTATTGTCACTGAATTGTAAAAACTTTGTTTTAATATTTTAATCGATATTAGTTATTGACAAATTGGTATGTAAAATACCAGTGGGCCTGCTGTTAAATATTTTAGCGTATTTCTGTTAATTTTACGTAACCAATGTGCACACAATATTGAGGGGGGATTTGCTATTTTTTTCACTTCAAATGGTGCTTCAGTCAAAAGTTAATCACTTATATATTACACGAACATCTGAAATATCCTTGTGAACAATGGTAGATTACTTCTCTAAATACTAATAATGCGTTGTCCCAAAAGTTTCAGTACAAAATAATTTTAAAATGCAACGGTAGGGACAATGGAATGAAAAGAATATTATTGAAGTGTGCAAACTTTTATGAGCTTGCAAAAAATTTGATTTTGGATATGAAATCTGATGGCGTCCAGTTCAATATCAATTTTCATACCCAAGTGTTGCTTCCAAGGTGTGACATCGTACTTAAAAATAGTAATTTGTAATTAATAAATGTTAATATTTGTAGCGACTTGCAAAGCTTTGTGCTTGCAAATTTAGGACTTGTCATCTTAGAAACACTTTCAAGCTAATGCTCTTAATGTAAAAAAGTGAGATGTGTACGGAGATTATTAACGTAATAAATCATGTAATGGGCTCATAATTATATACAATATTATATTGCATTTTTATTTCGTTAATCGATATTTCGACCTGTTTGAATGTTTGCGCGCTTCTCCTTTGCTTCTCGTCACTCGTGGAAAGATGGATGCCACAATTCGTCACATGTCATGAGGGCTATGTTGGAAGTGATTTGTGCGTTTTAATAACTGGAAATAGTACATACAGTTTGCAAAACAGAAGAAAGATATCGACTATACACAGGTGAGTAATAGCACAATATAAGTGGGGGATTTTTAACTTCGTTCAATCAGAAACATTATTAATTTGCAACTTTTTGAGGTTATTACATTCACAGGCATACCTACCTACGATACTACTTAGCCGAGCAATGATTTAAAAAAAGTTCTTTATTTGTCTTTTAGTATTCGAGCTCTTCCGCTACTCAACCATTTAATCTGATAATTAATTATCTCGTGAACCAAATGGCTTGACAAGAGATATCTAGCTTACAAAACTACCCTGCACCGTGAACTGCGATAACCTACCTACAGCTCCCAAGCAACCTACCTAGGATTCACATTCTAATGACCAACCGAAGGTATTCCACGATTAATCACATGAGGAGTAATTTTCTCTACCATGCTGATGCAATCCATTATCGGGCATACAGACAGGCAAAGTGTACAACCAGTGCAATCATCTGTTACGCATGGCATATGCGTTTCAGGATCAAAAGTAATTGCTTGATAACCTGAATCATTGCAGGCCATGTAACATTTCCCGCAGTTTATGCACATATCCTGGAAAGTAATGGAATTCAATTTAAGCTGATTAAATTTCACAATTAACTGATATAAGTGTAAGTTACGTACGGTTTTAAATGTTTACTTACGTCGTCCACGAGGGCCACCACTTGTGCTTTGTTGTCTAGTTTCTTGTATGGGCCAATATGGGACAGTGCTCTTCCAATTATTTCTTTCACTGTTGGAACGTTGCCGGCAGGTGTGTTTGGGGGTCTTACTTTTTCAGGCATAAACTCTTTGCCCAACAAATCAGTTTCCTTTTTCACTTTAGACAAAGCTTCTTCTCTCATTTTTTGGTAAACTCCAAAATAGGGAAGATTCTGAAATGAGTTTTAAAAATTTAGCACACTAATGCCTCACTCTTCTTGACTTCTTGCAGCCTGTATCATTAGAAACCAACCTGGTCTACATCCTTCAACGTAACGATTGGTTTTCCCTTTTGATTTTTAAAAGCAGGGGGAGATTGGCCATCCCAATTATATAAATCCTTGATACTTTGCAAATAGAGAAGAGCTTTCAGTCCAGTCACGTAATCATCGATAAGAGTGAAATCTTGATTTTGTACTGCACTGCCAATCTACGTCGATAACACACAAAAATAATAAATAGCAGCGTTAGATTTAGAACTACTCAAATAACTGTTATCTTGAATTCAAACAGGTAATATCACAAATTTTACTTGTAAAACAGTAGCCCCACAATGTAAGAACTGCAACCCCACGTCAGCTGAGTCTATTCCTCCAATTCCAAGAATAGGGAATCCAGGAATTGCGTTGGCTATTGACGAAACGGCTCTCAGCCCCATCGGTCTCGTAGCATTTCCCGAAACACCTCCATACGTTGTCAGCAGATCTTTTCCTACTCCTGGCCATGGGGTTGCATCAGCGCTGATGCTCATTAGCCCTTGGACTGTATTTATCGTTGATACACCATCAGCCCCACCTGTGAAAATCGAAACCTTGGCTGAATAATACTGCCTGTAAATCGATCGCTAGTTACTATTGTGAAACACATATTAAGTACCAATGATTAGCAAACTTCTGACTTACCTTCGTGAGCGGCTTTAGCAATTGACACGATGTCAGTAATGTTAGGCGTCAGTTTGACAAAGAATGGAATCTTAACAGCGGCTCTGACCCACCGTGAAATGTTGAGAACCAATTCTGGTTTCTAGAAAAAATAATAAATGTATGGGTGTGACAAAAATCCAAATTCGTCCACATTCCAAACACCTAACATTGTGAAATTGTCTCTACTGGCTGAGAAGATACTTAGCACTACTATGCGAGACCTGGCTTTTTAATAATATCACATCTCGAGCAAGGGGATCATAGAAATGTTTTTGATACTGGAATCATCAATTATGTTCAGTTAAATTACCCTTTTAAACCAGTAGTTTGTACCCAGTAGTTTACCATAGTTTGTTCTTCTCATAAGTATTTGAATTTCTAGTTAATTTTGGTATCTGGTAGGTCACTAAATCTTATTATAGGTGCCAACACCTTTGATGGTCAGTGATATTATTAGAAGTGTAATTAATAATTATATATTTGGATACATATTTTAAAAGTTTCAAAGCCCAGTGGGAACCCTGATTTATTTATTTTTTACTTTATATTATACTGGCTTCAAAACATTTTGAATAAAGATTGAAAGCTCTTTTAAATAATAGTTATTTCCACAAACTGTTAGATAACATGTTAATGTTCTGACCTTGCAAAAGGAACAATAGGGCAAAATGTATAACTAGCTCATTTCCAATTTTTTATTCGAACCAATTCTACTTACTTGTCCACACGCCAGACCCATTCCTGATTCGCCCATTCCATGAGGACAAGAAAGATTCAATTCTAAAGCATCTGCTCCTGCTCTCTCTGCTTTTATGCTCAATTCGGTCCAATCGCTTTTATCAAAAGTGCACATTATGCTTGCAATAACTATGTGCTTAGGGAAATCTCTCTTCAATTCAGTGACACTCTGACACCAGTAGGCTTCAGATTTCTCCGATATTAATTCGATGTTGAGGAACGATCCTTGCTCAGGTCCATAATGATTTCCGGATGTCGTGCCTTTTACAATCCTCGGTGATACGTTAGTTACTAAATCCTGAAAAAGATTTTATTTTATTTTATCAATCATTTCATGAACTATCGAACATAACTAAGGTTCCTACTGCTTTTAGTGTGCCCCAAAAGATTCGGAACATAATAGAGGGAAGGATAGCTGCTGAAGAATACTAGTGTTTTGACATTTCAGCAAATGCCTTTTTCATATTAGACCGGTGAGAAGAGGACTGATGATTGTTCCAGATTAGGACACATTTAGAATCATCTGTAATCTAATCATTCATCTACTATGAAAAGGCTTTCGCTACAACGTTACAATTACAGTATTATATCGCAATTAACCTTCCGTCTCCAGTATGTTGCACCCCTTTCTACTTCCTTCCTAACTAAAATATATCCTGAAACAATAGATTAAACTGTACTTTAGCAAGTGAGAATGTTTTCGTAACAGCGAATCCCCAGCCTTCTTCGAATGCTCGACGAATCATTGCACTAGATGTTGTTGGCGGAGCAGAGGCCAGGCCAAACGGGTTCATAAATTTTATGCCACACATTTCCACGCTTAAATCCACTTCGTCAATCGGCGTGTAGAACTTTGGGAGTTGAGGAACTTCGGAAACCTTATTTCCATTTAAATTCTGCAATAAAACAAACACTTGTGATATTTTGTCGTTTTAAGTGGCATGTGAAGGCACTATAGTTAGTACCTACTGAAACAGAAATCACAGTTTCGAAGAAGCGCATTGAAAGCACAACCACCTTCTTTGGAAAGTTTTGGGTTCAATCCCAGTAAATTATTTTCCTCGCTATGGTTTTCTGTGATTCTCCAGAAAAATCTCCATAAAAATTCTAAGATAATCTCAGGGCCACAGCAGTCTCTTAACCAACTTCTATTCCCATTCCTGTAACCCGTGAAATGAAAAATTTCATTCGACTAAATGCATCATGAGAGACTTAAATGACATTCCAAAAATTATTTGGGTAATTCTATGAATTTTTGACAATTATTTCTTGCGCTCTTGGTAAACTGTTTTTTTATTTTTTTTCCTTGGGAAAGTGCTAACTTACGAGCCTTTAGCTATACATTTTTTAATTAGCCTTTAATTAACATTTCAATAGAAACTTACATGCTCATATGGGCATGGCCACCTTAAAACGGCACAAATTACATCTCACCTGTATGTACTTGTGTATGCTCCAAGCTGCTGTTTTACCATCGTTCACGGACTCGACTGTCGTCTCTGATGCCCCAGCAATATCACCTCCGAAGAAAATTCCTTTCTCGCTGCTCTCCATTGTTTTAGGATTCACTTCAGGAAGACCCCAACGATTCAATTTCACGGGTTGCAGGGCTTTTAGCACTGTAGATAACAGAACAATCAACCTTTAGATTTATTAATTTAAAAGCCTCATTCTCACTGCACTAACAGGGCCCCTGTTAGTGCAGTGAGAATACATGTGCTTGACAATCGCAAGATCTGGTGTCTGGCTATACTGGTTATAGTTTTCCCTGATGTCCCATAACTTTCCAGGTTGATACCTTTCGTAATGAACTACCTATCTGATTCTCGACCCCTTACCTCAAGCTACGATAGGTACAGGTAGCAGCTTTGCAACTTATGAGGTCAAATGATCAAGAGAAACTTAATTTACTTACCATCTTGGTCATATAAACTTGATCCAAATGCAGAGATTATGTAGTTGGCTTTTATTGTCGAAACTTGTTCTTCGTCTTCGATCCATTCCCCACTCTCATTCTGTTCGGTGCGACAAAACTGCATTCCAACGATTTTATCACCTTTCGTGATTACTTTTCTCGGCGATTGGAATGGAATGAATTCACATTTTTCTTCTCGTGCCAATTCCATCTAAAAAATTAAGGTTTTGATAAATATTTACACTTTTCTATTTGCGTACTACAGCACGCGCCAACTGCTTTTGTCGCTTACTTCTTCAGGCACAGCTCTTATGTTCGTGAATCCCTTACGGAAAATGACGAACACACGACTGGCACCACAACGTAATGCAGATGTGGCACAATCGAATGCTGTGTCGCCAGCACCCAAAACAATAACATTTCCAAAGAGCTGCGGCAGTGTGCTTTTGCAGTGGCACATTCCTGCCTTGCTACCCTTTGACACGAGTGGCAGAAATGACTTAGATGTATAGAAACCTTGGTCCTTGGTCAATCCTTCAAACACTGGAATAATCTTCGCTTCAGGAAGGCCGATCCCAACAAAAACTGCTTTGAATCCTGCTTTTTTCATTCCCTGAAATTGTTTGTAGTAGGTGTATTGGTTACATAATTTCATGTTTTCAGCTAGCATCCATGTCCTACTTATAAAATCATTTAGGGCTGTATTCACAGTCGTCACTAAGTGTGAGTGCTCCCTATGGTGCTTTTGGCAACCAGCTTCCTTATCGGCTGCCACCAAGCTACGTAGAGGGCACTCACACTAAGTGACAACCATCAAGTATCAGATACCGCTGTCATTGTCTTACCTTGATATTTAAATCACTCTTGGAAAGTGATCGTCCTAGCTCGACTTTTACTCCCAAATCTTTTGCTAGTTCCACCTCAAAATTGACCACATCATAAGGCAGACGGTACTGTGGAATTTCTGCAGAACTGAAAAAAACAAAAGTGAACTGGTTTAATAATTGTGTGTATTTTTTCCAGCTAGATGAGAAGGACTTCGGATTTCCCATTGGAACCGTAAAATAGCTTTGTTTTTGTGAGATGGCTGTCGATAATGATTCACGAGAAAATTTGGATTCAAGTAAGTCATCACAATTAAGTGTACAGCAATTATTAATCATCGGTCCATGCCGCATAGAATCAGAAATCATAATAATCAAGATTTAGGAGTTCCAAATGGCTGGTGGTATAGTTGAAAGTATTCATATCTCTTGCTTTATACTTTTTAACTTCCTACGGCTTTGCCAAAGCATTAAGCAATAGATTGATATGGTGCAGATTGACTAATGCCTAAGGTTAGTTGCCGCTGCAATTGGGGAATGTGTCAATTCAGGGTCAGTATTATCAAATTGTCCTGATAAATAAAAATATCCACAGTTACAATTAGAGCCAAGAAAGTTGTGCAAATTAAAACACCAAAACATGTAGCTGAAAGTGCCAAAACATGTAAGTATGCAGTGGGTATCAAAAAAAATCACTTTATTCGCGTATCGCGCCAGAAACGCAAACTTTTCCAGTAAATACGTTCCTCTGTTAAAGAGAAACACGTCATTGTGTTGAAATGTTCATCACCGCCTAACAATTGGATATTTTGAACCTTGCTGTGCAATGGCTAACGAGCATCAATCTAATGTTTTCCGTCATTAGGCTCTGGCGAGGATCGGTAAGGGAATTTTTGTAGGCTGAAAATGAACGTTCAACATCTACCTATGATCGACACGAATTTAAAGAAAGTTCCTTGCTGGGCAGTCAGTTGATTTAGTCAAAAACTTTGGCCCGGAAAACTTTCTCCAACCCTCAGATGAGTTTGTATTCTGGATTTTTTGCGAGGACCACGTCCAGCTCATTTGCCGCAACTTTTCCTCTTGGTCCTGGAGCATTCCTGAGAATGGAAGGGAAGCGAAACGGGACCAACGTGCCTCCGATCCGGGTAACGAAATCCCGGATCAGAGGCACGTTTTTCCTGTTTCGCTTCCCTTCCATCTGACACTTCCTAGTAGTCCTAAACTAGAAAGCCTCACTTCTCATTCCTGAGAATGTTTTGAAGGTCTTTTAAAATTTTTATCAAGGTAGTGAGCGGGTCACCGGCTTTTTCCAAGGGGTAAACGAAACCCCTGATAGTTCAACTGGATGACTAAATCTTGACTTTGAAAAGATGAACATTGTGAGGAAAGTTTACTTTCCTGCCATTGGCCAAACTAAGTGCCCAAGCCAATCAGAAAGTAGGGATCAAGTGTGCTTACATCTTATCTTTAGGGTACAAACCATAGAAATACCAGAAGTGCATTCATATCTAGCTGAATCATAAGTAAACCTGGTGAGTCAAATCAAGATAAGGTAGCACACATTTTCCCAGATGAAAGAATTTAAAGTTAAATACTTCTATAGATACATTTGTTTCCTTGTGAAATTCCCAGATTTACTATGTTTTTAGTTTTTTTTGGAAGGAATCACTATAGACTACTTCAATTTATAGCGGAAAGTCGCCTACAGAAAAAGTGCCAAAATATGCAAAACATGCAAAAGAAAAGTTAAAATATTCGTGATACGAGTCACGAAACACATTTATTAACGTTTTTGCATGCTCTCTGATAATTAGAACAAACCATGCAATAGCATAACTTTCTTGGCTCTAGTTACAACTGTTGTGATCGGTTGAAATACTATATGACGGTGTGAATATGTAACTAACCACATAAAAAGCAGAGAAGCACATTTCTCGTCTGTGTTCTTGTAGAATTTCTTATACATTTAGACTTCAATTTTTTCTTATCGACGGCTGTAATTTTATGGGAAATGCATAGGTTTTCACGAAAAATGACCTTAACTTCAAGAAAAACACAGGCGTCTCTCATATGCTTCTTCTCCTGGGGAGGGGGTTCGGCCCCCCAGACGTTAGTGTACGTCAATGTTTGTCAATCAGTGAACGGTTCTTTGGGGTAGTGACAATTTGTCTCACACTCTCTATAGGCTTGAATATAGAAACCCTAGCAAAATGTGCATGTATAATTGTAGGTTGTATGCACCTAAAAAGGATTTGTTTATTACCTCAGTCCGCCGATATACTGCTCCCTCTCAAAAATAGTCACGTCGTTGTAACCCAATCGAGCCAGGAATGTTGCGCAAGATATAGATGCTGGTCCACACCCCACAAGTCCAATTTTCGCTTCGCTGTCGGCTATAGGTGGTTGGCCGGGACGTCTGATTTGAGGGATGTGCATTTTCTTGAAGATTTCTGTAGCAAATTGTTGAAGACCTCCTATGTTGATTGGACCTTCTTCGGATGCTTGGAGATTGCATCCGCCCACACATAAGTCACTTGTAGGACATACCATGCCACAAGTTAAGCCCAACGGGTTGTCGGAAAATATTGCTTTTGCAGCTCCGTAGTAGTTCTGAAAATAAAAATAATAAATGGTACCGGGGGATAGCTAGGATACTATGGTCGCGAGGATGGACGAACGGACGGGGCGCAAGAAAAAAAAACAGTTGGTTTCAGTCTCTGGTCTGGTTGTTTTTGTTTGTTTGAATCCTCTCTATAGCCCGACATTGGCCTGAAATGTTTACCATTCCTGCAAACTGTTCCAGAATAGAACGGTTTAGTTTTTGGGGAAAATCAGTCTGGTACCTAGTTTTGTTATCAAAAAATATGAAAGTGTAGGAAAGTCCCATAACATTAACACATGGAGAATTCGAAATAATAAAAATTGTTTAGGTCGCTAAATAAAAACAAAGAGTGAAATGGAGATGAAGTAGACTGTGTTACTTTTTTGAGACTCATATCTCCTGACTAATTTCAGCACTATAGTTTTTAAAAAAACTGTTAATAACTGGGTTAA
>QKMV01000299.1:0-25209 GCA_003287335.1 Lednia tumana
GGGGTCCTATCGGGAAAAAATGAAATCCAAAAACCGGCCGGTAAGCCTAATTGGGGAGGTTAATTGTACTTTGGGGGGGGGGGGGGGGGGGAGCGAATGAGAACTGAGAACTTAAGACACATATACACTAAATAACAAGGTTAGCGCAAAAAGCATGCTGCTGAGCAATTACAGCTGCACTTTCAACATGCACCTGGCGGCTGACAACAGCGCTGCAGCGCATTTATAGCACATCTTGAAGCGCTAAGCATAGACCAGGCCGGGTTAATCGGAAGCATACAACAGGCTGCTACGAATGGCAACAGTGATTTGCAGCCAGTATATGTTAAACGAAACCATCAAATATTATCATTCAATACACAAAAGAACGGTTAATTAAACAATTATAACAAAATAAAACGACACTTCACAGTAATCAGATAAAATAAAAAATCTGCAAAAGCTGAATACAACAGTCAGCCAGCCCAAAAAAGTCCACACGGTTGAAAAAAGAAAACCAAAACGTTGGAACACAGTCAAAATGTATGGTAGGTAACAAACATCTTCAAGCAAAGAACCTTGACAGAACCAGGTGAATAGCCGAACAAAATGCAATGTAGCGTAGTGAAGCTTGCACAAGTTCCCGCCAGGGTATGCCCATAAAATTGCCGACACGGCGATACAAGGCGACATATGACTGCACAATGATTGGTTATGCTGATTCATTAGTGACAAAGCGTTTCACATGCGTTGGGATTATTTTCACAGCTTGAAAACGGAAAGCATGATAATGAGAAGCGCGTACTGGCCATGTAAAAGGCACACAGCAAAGGCCTGGCACACACAGGGAAGAAGATGTCACCTTCTTCATCGTGACCGTCTTGAGGTGGCTGTCGGCTGCAGCAAGGTAGGTGCTCTCATCCGCCCAGCCCGCGATGCCGCCTGGCAGGTCGGCGCATGAGAGGTTGGTCGCGTATCGCGAACTGCCGCCACTACCGCCGCTGCCGCCGCCGCCTCTGCCGCCACGTGGGGGCGGCGTACCAGGGGAACTGCTTCCGCTCGCGTCGCCGTCCCCGAAACCGTCCCCGTTACCTCGGTGTTCACCTCCCAAACTACCACCGTTCGACCTCGCCAACGCCAGCGCCAGTTGCCAGCTCAATTCGGCATCCTGGTATTTTGACTTATCTGGCCAGAAGGCCCCATCCAGGGGGATGAATTGCTTCAGTAAGTCATCTCGGTCCATGACACGGATCAAGTTGTCTACTTCCAGTTCTGTCTCGGAGAATATCTTCCTCCTGCGGCTTGTGCTGCGGCTTCTTCGAGCTTTGGTCGATTCCACTCCCAGCTGATGTCGATGTGTTCCTTCATCCCGTTTACCCTTGATCTTGCCTTCCAATTCGGTTGTCTCTGCTGGTGTGGTTTCGGTTACTTGGATCAGGGTAGTGGTCATCTGAGGAGTCGTTGCTTTCGCGGTGATACTCATTTTCTCCTTCGTTGCAGCAGCCTTCGGTGTAGCTACAACTTCTTTTTTCGTCTTTGAGCTGTGCTCTGCAACGCATATCTCAATACCAGGGGTTTTTGCTGACGCTGCAACTGGGACTACAGGCTGTACCTTGGAGGTCTGCCCAGCTAAACCAACATCACGAACTTCTGAAGATTTTGCCAGGGAGGGTGTTGGAATGCTTGGAGATTTCTTCTTCTCAACCTTTTCGCTCTCAGCCACACTCATAATAGAAGAAGCTTCTTTGCGCGAAATAACAGGCGATGAGTTATTTCCAGGTATTATTACACTTTCCTTTGGTTTTGCATCTTTCACCACTCTAGCTTCCTCTTTCCCAGCTTGACTGGAAGGGGTGGCCTCGGGAGCAACAGTTTTCACAGAAGAGTCGCTCTTCAGTGTTGTTCTCTCATGCCACCCTCGTTCAGCGTCCTTGTACTTGTAATATTCAACCCACCTGAACTCTGCTGGTATTGCAGCCTGTGTGCCTGAAGGATGTTCATTGCTCTCTAGACCGATTGCCTGACCTATCTCGGCTCCAGATGGAATGCTGGCCGTCACCAGTGGTGAAGCAGTCGCAGTTCCACTGTCCACCACTTTCCTATCTCGCCCTGATCTCGAGCGGTCTTTTACCGAGCCGAAAATACCAGCTTCTTCAACAATCTGTTCACTTAAGTCTGGCTTGGCTAACTCTAGCGAGCTAGCATTGGCCACCACCGTTTTAAGTGTTTCAGGTTTCAAGCTGACATCCGGCAAAGCAGGCTCGGGTTGTTTTAGTATGGATGGTTCTTTCTGACAATCTGAATTTTCTTCGAGAGATTCGGCACGTAGTGCTGCTATTCTTTCATCTGTGCTCGGGCCACTGAACTTCGGCATCAGATCTGGTCTACCTTTCACCTTCTTCTTGGTGTCTCGACGCACGAGAGGTTTCGGAACGGCTGTTTCAGAGTCGGCAATTTCAATTTTTTCGTGACATATTACATCAGGGGCCTCTGCTACTGGTTTAGATGCTACGGTAGTATGCTGTATTTGTTTGTTCAAATCTACAATCAGATCAACGTTAGGAACACAAGGCTCGTCACTTTTCTTTAGATTATCAAGCGTTGATGGTTTCAATGGTTCTGGGAAGGCAACAGATAGCTTTTCCGTGGGCAACTTTTCCAGAACAGGGTCAGGCTTGGAAACAGTTGATGGGACATTTGAAGCCATATCGATCACTTCTTTACCTTCAGAGAATCGACTTTCTCCTTTGGGTGACTTCTTCGATTTATTCTTACTGTTACGCGTAACAGGTGCAAATGTATCTTTTTCTTTAAGCTCTTGCGGAGATTGCACAGATTTGTTTGAAGTGTCTACTTGAACAACGTTTTGCTGATGTACGGTGGAACCAGCCCCTTGCTTTATTTCTATAGGAGATAGGCAAACCTGTACAGCTTCTTTTTTATTGTCTGTCTTCTTACCTTTTTCGGCTATTTTCTTCTGCAGCACGGCTGCTGTAGTCAGGGCTGTGTCAAGAGCTTTTGGCAAGCTGTCACCTTTCTTAGCTTCTAGTTGGGCTTTTGTTTCAATCGAGGTTTCTGTTTTAATAGAAATTATCTCGGTTTCCAGCAAGTCCGGTTCACATGTCTCGATTATGTCTTTTGGTTTCTCACCAGATAATAACGGTTTATTTAGTTGTTTCTTATTGGCTCCTTTGTTTGCTGGTAGCTCTGGTTTCTTCGGTTCGTGGCCACGGGGTGACATGGTAGCGGCTACAACGGGCATTTCTAGCGACTGCAGAACTGCCGGCTCTTCATTGGCACTGGCAGGAACATTAACATCATCGCCATCATCACCATCGTCAGCCATCGAGACATCACCAGAAAGGAAATCTAGAAAAGCGTCAGAGAACTTTTTCTCTTTTGACTTGTCAGTTGTCATATTGGGTTCTGCTGCTTTTGCAGGCTCTACAGCTTTCACTGGTTTTTCCGCTTTCCCGAGTTTTTCAGCTTTAACAGGTGTTACCCCTTTTGCAGGTTCAGCTACTTTCACTGGTTCAGCCATATTCATGGGTTTTTCCCCTTTTGCGGGTTCAGCAGCTTTCACAAGCTCAGCTGCTTTGAAAGGTTTTGGTACTTCCATGGGTTCTTCCGTTTTCACGAGTTCAGTTACTTTGACCGGTTTTCCCGCTTTCGTAAGCATTTCAGCTTTAAGTGGTTTTTCCGCTGTTGTAGGTTCAGCTGCTGTCACGACTTTTTCAGCTTTCATGGGTTTAGCAGCTTTCTCGGGTTCAGCTGCTTTAGTGAGTGCTGTTGCGTTGACGGGTTTTTCTTTTGCAGGTTTAGGCCCTTTGTTAGGGTTTTGAGCTGTGAATGGTTCTGATGTTGTAATAGATGAAGGTTTTGGTGAACTTTCAGATGGGTTAACTGTTGGCACTTTAGTGGCTACTATTTGTTCCATAGAGGCCCCAGTCTTTGATGTTGATTTCTTATCAGTTAGTGAGGCAAACTCAACCACTTTGTCTGATTTTTTAGGAAACTCTCCTGCTTTGTTATCTGTAGGAACCACTGTTGCTTTCTTATCTCTAGGAACTTCAGTTACTTGCTTCTCTTCAGAAACACCTGCTGATTTCTGATCTTCAGAAACCTTTATTGTCTTCTCAACTTGCAGAATTTCAGGCGCTGTCTTGTCCTTAGGACTCCGAGGTTCTTTCTTGTCTTTGGGACTCTGAGGTTCCTTCTTGTCCTGAGAACTCTCAGATGCCTTCTTTTGCCTAGGTTTCTGAGGTTCCTTCGTTTCCTTAGGGCTCTCAGGTTCCTTAATTTCCTTGGGAATCTCGGGTTTTGTTTCCTTAGGACTCTCAGGTTCCTTCTTGTCCTGAGAACTCTCAGATGCCTTCTTTTGCCTAGGTTCCTTCGTTTCCTTAGGGCTCTCAGGTTCCTTAATTTCCTTGGGAATCTCGGGTTCTTTTGCTTCCTTAGGACTCTCAGGTTGCTTCTTGTCCTGAGAACTCTCAGATGCCTTCTTTTGCCTAGGTTTCTGAGGTTCCTTTGCTTCCTTACAACTCTCGGCTTGCTCTTTTTCCTTGGGAATCTCAGGTTCCTTCTTTTCCTTGGGAATCTCAGGTTCCTTTTTTGCCTTCAGACTCTCAGGTTCCTTCTTGTCCTCAGAACTCTCAGATGCCTTCTTTTGCCTAGGTTTCTGAGGTTCCTTCGCTTCCTTAGAACTCCCAGGTTCCTTCTTTTCCTTGGGAATCTCAGATTCCTTTGCTTCCTTAGTACTCTCCGATTGCTTCTTTTCCTTGGGAATCTCCGGTTCGTTCTTTTCCTTCGGTTTCTGAGGTTGCTTATTTTCCTGTGAACTCTCAGATGCCTTCTTTTGCCTAGACTTCTGAGATTCCTTTGTTTCCTTAGGACTCTCGGGTTGCTTCTTTTCCTTGGGAATCTCAGGTTCCTTTTTTGCCTTAGGACTCCCAGGTTCTTTCTTGTCCTGAGAACTCTCAGATGCCTTCTTTTGCCTAGGTTTCTGAGGTTCCTTAGCTTCCTTAGGACTCTCAGGTTCCTTCTTTTCCTTGGGAATCTCAGATTCCTTTGTAGCCTTAGGACTCTCGGGTTCCTTCTTGACCTGAGAATTCTCAGATGCCTTCTTTTGCCTAGGTTTCTGAGGTTCATTCGTTTCCTGAGGGCTCTCAGATTCCTTTTTTTCCTTCAGAATCTCAGATTCCTTTGTTTTAGGACTCTCAGGTTGCTTCTTTTCCTTGGGAATCTCTGGTTCCTTTTCCTTAGGTTTCTGAGGTTCGTTCTTTTCCTTGGGAATCTCAGATTCCTTTGTTACCTTAGGACTTTCAGGTTCCTTCTTGTCCTGAGAACTCTCAGATGCCTTCTTTTGCCTAGGTTTCTGAGATCCCTTTGCTTCCTTAAGACTCTCGGGTTGCTTCTTTTCCTTTGGAATCTCAGGTTCCTTTGTTGCCTTAGGACTCTCAGGTTCCTTCTTTGCCTTGGGAATCTCAGGTTCCTTTGTTGCCTTAGGACTCTCCGTTTTCTTCTTTTCCTTGGGAATCTCAGGTTCCTTTGTTGCCTTAGGACTCTCAGGTTCCTTCTTTTCCTTGGGAATCTCAGGTTCCTTTGTTGCCTTAGGACTCTCAGGTTCCTTTTTGTCCTGAGAACTCTCAGATGCCTTCTTTTGCCTAGGTTTCTGAGGTTCCTTCGCTTCTTTAAGACTCCCAGGTTCCTTCTTTTCCTTGGGAATCTCAGATTTCTTTGTTTTAGGACTCTCAGGTTGCTTCTTTTCCTTGGGAATCTCTGGTTCCTTTTCCTTAGGTTTCTGAGGTTCGTTCTTTTCCTTGGGAATCTCAGATTCCTTTGTTACCGTAGGACTTTCAGGTTCCTTCTTGTCTTGAGAACTCTCAGATGCCTTCTTTTGCCTAGGTTTCTGTGATTCCTTTGCTTCCTTAAGACTCTCGGGTTGCTTCTTTTCCTTGGGAATCTCAGGTTCCTTTGATGCCTTAGGACTCTCAGGTTCCGTCTTTGCCTTGGGAATCTCAGGTTCTTTTGTTGCCTTAGGACTCTCCGGTTTCTTCTTTTCCTTGGGAATCTCAGGTTCTTTTGTTGCCGTAGAACTCTCAGGTTCCTTCTTTTCCTTGGGAATCTCAGGTTCCTTTGTTGCCTTAGGACTCTCAGGTTCCTTTTTGTCCTGAGAACTCTCAGATGCCTTCTTTTGCCTAGGTTTCTGAGGTTCCTTCGCTTCCTTAAGACTCCCAGGTTCCTTCTTTTCCTTGCGAATCTCTGATTCCTTTGTTGTCTTAGGACTCTCAGGTTGCTTCTTTTCCTTGGGAATCTCAGGTTCCTTTGTTGCCTTAGGACTCTCAGGTTCCTTCTTGTCCTGCGAACTCTCAGATGCCTTCTTTTGCCTAGGTTTCTGAGGTTCCTTCGCATCCTTAGGACTCTCGGGTTCCTTCTTTTCCTTGGGAATCTCAGGTTCCTTTGTTGCCTTAGGACTCTCAGGTTCCTTTTTGTCCTGAGAACTCTCAGATGCCTTCTTTTGCCTAGGTTTCTGAGATTCCTTCGCTTCCTTAGGACTCTCGGGTTCCTTCTTTTCCTTGGGAATCTCAGGTTCCTTTGTTGCCTTAGGGCTCTCAGGTTCCTTTTTGTCCTGAGAACTCTCAGATGCCTTCTTTTGCCTAGGTTTCTGAGGTTCCTTCGCTTCTTTAGGACTCCAAGATTCCGTCTTTTCCCTGGGAATCTCAGATTCCTTTGTTGCTTTAGGACTGTCAGGTTGCTTCTTTTCCTTGGGCACCTCGAGTTCCTTTGTTGCCTTAGGACTCGCAGGTTCCTTCTGGTCCGGAGAACTCTCAGATGCCTTCTTTTGCCGAGGTTTCTGAGATTCCTTCGTTTCTTTAGGACTCTCAGGTTCCTTCTTTTCTTTGGGAATCTCAGGTTCCTTTGTTGTCTTATAAATCTCAGGTTCCTTCTTTTGCTTGGGAATCTCAGGTTCCTTTGTTGCCTTAGGACTCTCAGGTTCCTTTTTGTCCTGAGAACTCTCAGATGCCTTCTTTTGCCTAGGTTTCTGAGATTCCTTCGCTTCCTTAGGACTCTCGGGTTCCTTCTTTTCCTTGGGAATCTCAAGTTGCTCAGTTGCCTTAGGACTTTCAGGTTCCTTTTTGTCCTGAGAACTCTCAGATGCCTTCTTTTGCCTTGGTTTCTGAGGTTCCTTCGCTTCCTTAGGACTCCCAGGTTCCTTCTTTTCCTTGGGAATCTCAGATTCCTTTGTTGCCTTAGGACTCTCAGGTTGCTTCTTTTCCTTGGGAATCTCAGGTTCCTTTGTTGCCTTAGGACTCTCAGGTTCTTTTTTGTCCTGAGAACTCTCAGATGCCTTCTTTTGCCGAGGCTTCTGAGTTTGCTTCGTTTCTTTAGGACTCTCAGGTTCCTTCTTTTCCTTGGGAATCTCAGATTCCTTTGTTGCCTTAGGACTCTCAGGTTCCTTCTTGTCTTGAGAACTCTCAGATGCCTTCTTTTGCCTAGGTTTCTGAGATTCCTTTGCTTCCTTTGGACTCTCAGGTTCCTTCTTTTCCTTTGGCGTCTCAGGTTCCTTTGTTTTAGGACTCTCAGGTTGCTTGTTGTCCTTAGGTTTCGGAGGTTCCTTATTTTCCTGAGAACTCTCAGATTCCTTGTTTTGCCAAGACTTCTGAGGTTCCTTCGTTTCCTTAGGACCTTCAGGTTGTTTCTTGTCCTTGAGACTCTCAGATTCCTTCTTGTTCTTAGGACCTTCAGGAGCTTTCTTTTCCTTGGGAAGTTCAGGAGCCTTTTTGTCTTTAGCTCTGCAATCACTGGGCCTCTCTTCCACCGGTTCTGGCAGCTTCGCAAGCGTACGTTCTGACTGGCCTTGAGGAGACATCTTTACTTGCTGGCTGCTGATCCCGTGGCTCGAGATGTGCTTTTTTGGCGTCGGCTGAGCGGTAACCAGTGCGCCTGAACTTGGCAATGTTGGGGTATCCAATTCATCAAAGTCGTCGTCAGCCATTTCAAACGATCCGCCTGTAAGGATATCGAGGAAGTCCTCGGAGTAGGTTCGCTTCCGCGACGAGTCGTCTTTCTGATGAGCCGTTGGGTCCACAACGGAAACTGTTGTGGTCGTCTTAGTTGATGTTACTGTATTGATTCTCGCTGTGGTTTCTTGCTGTGTTGTAATACATTTGGTGTCAATGCTTGGTATGACTTCTTTACCATCTACAAGAGCTGCTTTAACTGGCTCAGGCAATTTTTTAGTAGTCACCTCTGGCTGCTTTGTTCCTGTCTTCTTAGTGTCGTCTTTAACCTTCTTTGAATCGGGTTTCTTTGCCAATTTGTCGGCTTGAATATCTAGCGTAACATTAACCGGTGCTGGCTGAGCTGTCATGGGATGTAATTCAAGTGTGGTAACTTCCTTAGATATGACTGCACTTTCTTTAACACTCTCCTTGGCTAATTTTATTACACTGTTTCCATCCTTAGCTGATTCAGATGGTTTGGTTGCTGAAGTTTTATTATCAAGTAGAGTTGTGGTAATTTGCTGAACGTGTTTTTGATATCTTGTCTTTGTGTCAAGTTTTGCATGTGATGGCTTCTTTTCTTCCACTTTCGTCACTTCAAAGTCGAAGTCATCATCGGCCATTGAAAAGGGTTCGCCAGAAAGCAGATCAAGAAAATCTTCCGAGAAATGTTTGCCCTTTGCGACTTCAACTTTAGTTTCTTTAAGCACTTCGAGTGACTTTTCCTTTGGCTTAGCTGCTGTTGATGTCAACACTTGCGTGATTTTTGTCACACTTGCTTCTACTGAGGAAGCCCAGGTAGTTTCAGTTCCTTTGAGGACCTCTTTAGCTGGTTCTGACAGAATGACTGAGGAAACTTCATCCTCCCTCGTGGATGGTGAAACCAGCGCAGCTGCTTTCATGGCTTCTCTTACAAGACCAGGTGACAGAATCGGTTCAGGTTCCTTTACAGTCGGCTTTAGAACTATCAGTTCCTTCGTTACTTTGGCTTTCCCCACTTGCTTGCCAGCTTTGCTCTCTTTAGGTGCCATTTTTACAGACTCTGGTAATTCAGCAGAAACAGAGCCTGGCTCTTTTCCTGCAGCCACGGCTCCCTTTGCTTCTTTCGTCACAATTTCTTTGTTACCCGTCTTCTCAAGTTTGGTCTCTTTTAGAGGCTCTTTCAATAGCTCTGGCGATATTGCAGAGATAGATTCTATTCCTTTGACCAATGTTTGGGCCTCTTTCAATGTTATCTCGGCTTCCTTCATAGCTTCTTTTACATGACCAGGTGAAAGTATTAATTCCCGTTCCTTGGGAGTTGGTTTGGGCGTTTCTTTCTGTTTTGTTGCCTTGGTAGTTTTGCTTGACTCTTCAACTTTGATGCCTTTCAGTGCTGCTTTCATCGGCTCTGGCAGGGTAGGAATAGACGCCAATTCTTTCACTTGCGATTGCGCTACAATTGCTGGAGTTAGCGTAGTAATTTCTTTTTCAAGCGTTTCTTTCGTCTTTCGGCTCGATTTACCAATGCTTTCTTCTTTCTGGAACTCTTTATTCGTCCCTGCCAATATCACATCAAATATTTCCGTTTCTTTCAAAATGGCCGAAATACCCTTCTTTTCAGTCGTGATGTCTTTAGCTGCTTCTGGCACAACAGCAAGTGGTTCTTTATCTTTCACTGTTGGCAAAGACCTTATATTCACTTGACTCTTGCTCCCAATTTTGACATTTTTCCCTTCTTCCGTAAGACTTTTCACGGGCGCCACAACACTTGTAGATTCGACTACTGATTTCTTTTCTGCGGGGTTTGCTTCCTTTGTCTTCGATGATTCTACCTCTTTCTCTTTGGACACTTCCTTTTCACCTACTTTGGTCGCCTCTTTTCCTTTCGTGGCTTTAGTTTTCTCAGTTGGTTTTTTTGCCGGTGACAACGGGTGTTTCACATCTTTCTCGACCATTGTTGTTTTCACATTCTTCTTAGAGGCTTGTGGTGCAGCTACTGGTATGTCGTCGTCGAAATCGTCGTCAGCCATTGACATTGATCCTCCACAGAGAATGTCAAGGAAATCTTCCGAGAAGGTCTTGCTTTTAATAGAGTCTCCCTTAGTCTCTTTAGTGGGCTCCTTTGATTTCGTTTGAGCCTCAACTGTGTTTGCAGACTTAGCCTTGTTTGCTGCTTTTAGATCAGCAATATTTGCCGGGCCAACTTCCATTGAAATGGACGCAGTTTTGCTGATTGGATTGATATTCGAAGTTTCATCTGGAAGTACAGTTACAGTCGTCTTTGCGGCTTCCTCAACCTTCGCAAAAGAAGGCTCAATCACGTTCGTAATGTCAGCATTCTTACTAGTAGTTTCCACTTGTTTCTTTGCAAGACCTTCCTCTGGTTTCTTTCTATGAGTCTCATCGACTTTTGGTGCATGAGTTTCCTTTGATTTCCTCACAGTCGCTTCTGGCTTCTTTGCATGAGTTTCTTCTGGCTTCTTTGAAGGATCTTCCTTTGTTTTCTTTGCCGTTTCTTCTGGTTTCTTGGCAGGAGTTTCCTTTGTTTTAAGCTCATGGATTTCCTTTGTTTTCTTTGCAGGTGTTTCCTCTTGATCTATTGTAGAAGATTCAGTTGGTTTCTTTGCAGAAAAATCGCTGGTTTTCTTTACAGTTTCATCTGGTTTCGTTACAGGACTTTCCTCTTGTTTCTTTGCTGGAATTTCTTTAAGCTTCTTAACAGGCGTTTCCTCTGGTTTCTTTGCAAGAGTTTCCTCAAGTTTCTTAATAGAAGTTTCCTTTGACTTCTGTACAGGATGCTCCTCTGCTTTCATTACAAGAGCCTCCCTTTGTTTCTTTTCTAGAGTATCTTCAGGTTTCTTTTCAGAAGTTTCCGTTGTTTTCTTTACGTGAGTTTCCTCTTTTTTTTGTACTAGAGGCTCTGCTGGTTTCTTTCCTGAAATTTCCTCGAGCTTCTTTACTGGAGTTTCCACAGGTTTATTTTCAGCAACTTCCTTTGTTTTCTTTACATGAGTTTCCTCTTGTTTTTGTACTGGAGTTTCTGCTGGCTTCTTTCCAGAAGTTTCCTCAAGCTTCTTTACAGGTGTTTCCGCAGATTTCTTTTCAGCAGCTTCCTTTGTTTTCTTTTCAGGTGTTTCCTTTGTTTTCTTTACATGAGTTTCTTCTTGTTTTTGTCCTGAAGTTTCTGCTGGCTTCTTTACAGGAGTTTCCGCTGGTTTCTTTTCAGGAGCTTCCTTCGTTTTCTTTACATGAGTTTCCTCTTGTTTTTGTCCTGAAGTTTCTGCTGGCTTCTTTACAGGAGTTTCAACTGGTTTCTTTTCAGGAGCCTCCTTCGTTTTCTTTACATGAGTTTCCTTTTGTTCTTGTACTGAAGTTTCTGCTGGTTTCTTTCCAGAAGTTTCCTCAGTCTTCTTTACAGGAGTTTCCACTGGTTTCTTTTCAGCAGCTTCCTTTGTTTTCTTTTCAGGAGTTTCCTTTGTTGTACTCTTTACATGAGTTTCTGCTTGTTTTTGTACTTGAATTTCTGCTGGTTTCTTTCCTGAAATTTCTTCAAGCTTCTTTACAGGTCCTTCCACTGGTTTTATTGCAGGAGTTTCATCCAGCTTCTTCAAAATTGTTTCTTCTGGTTGTTTCAGAGTAGCAGCCTTAGGCATGTCTTTCCCATTACCTGATTTATTTTTGTTGTCAGGTTTGTCTGATTTTGACTTTTTTATTAAGTCTGGCAATGCAAGAGATGGTAATTCTACTTCCTTCGTCGTTTCTTTTACAGTTTCTATCCTCTCGGTGACTTGTGGTGAAACTATTATAGTTGCATCGGGTTTATTCAAGGAAGGAGGAATGGCAGAAGTTCCTTTGGCAGGTTTAATTTGGCTGGCAGTTTTGTCTTTCAGTGCGTCTTTTACGGGTTCTGTCGATGGTACTGTTCCTAGTTCTGACGAAGTCGCTAGTGTAGAGGCTGGGGTCTTGGTAGTTGACTTGGCAGTTTCTTTTGCTTTCTTGCCCTTTTGTTTGTTATCCAAGGGTTCAATCTTGCTTTCTTTTGGCTCAACTTTAACAGTTTCGATCAAAGTGGTAGGCAAAGTTCCGTTTTCTTTTACAGTCAGTTCCTTAAGAGTTGGTTCTTTAAGAGTTGGCTCTTTAAGTGTTGGCTCTTTAAAAGTTGGCTCTTTAACAATTGATGGAGTTTGCTTAGCTTTCTTGTCCTTTTGTTTTTTTGTGGTTTCAACCTTACTTTCTTTAGAATCCGTTTGAATAGTTTCGGACACAGTAGCAGGTGAACTAGCGGACCCTTTCGCAGCTGGTTCGTTTGTGGTTGGCTCAGCGCCTTGTTTTGCTTTCTTGCTTTTGGTTTTACAACTTTGAGTATCCACACTGACGCTTGTGGAATCGCTTGAAAGTGGCTGAGTTACTACTTTCACAGACAACTCATCGGACTCACTCAGAGTTTTTGACTTTTTCCCTTTACCCTCCTTCCCAAGCACAATTTGCTTGGATTCCTTCGCCTTCTGATTTTCTTGCACAACCACAGGTTTAACAGCCTCGTCGTCTTTCGATTCTGAAATGGTTTTTGAAACATTCTTTGCCTTTTTTTTCTTGCTAGTGGCTGTACCTTCAATTTTAACTTCAAGAGGAGCTGAGATAGGTAATGTTTCGGCCACTGGGCCGGTTGCTCCAGTTGGAACTTCAGTTGGAGCTTCAGATAGCTTGCTCAACTTTTTCTTGCTATCGCGCTTCTTAGTATTCGATGCTTCCTGTGACTTTTCCTTGGCTGCATTTACTTGCTCGTTTGGAACAAGCAGCTCCTTAGCTGGTAACTCTCCCTTGGTGCATTCCACCGTTTCTTTTGCTTTGTTCTTTTTAATTTTCTTGCTGGATTTCGTGGTTTCAGGCGAAAGCGCATCCGTTATAGATTGAGGGCCATCTTCAATTTTCAATGAAATTGTTGAATCTACAGCAGGCTTGGCACAAGTTTTATTACCATTTGCCTTAAGAACAAGGTCCACTGACACGGCGGATGCTAACTCCACGTTGGCAGGCTTCTTCTTGTTCTTGCTCTTCTTTGGAGCTGCTGTTTCACCTGTCTTAATATCGCTGGCCTCTTTCTCAGCCAGAAGTGGTCCTTCTACGTCAGTGGATTCGGTTGTAGATTCTGCTTTGTTCGCTTTGTTCTTGCCTTTGAGCTTCTTAGTTTGCGGCTCTGATGTTTGCTGTTCAGTCGAGGCGCGCACAGCAATGTTACTTAAAGTTGGAATTTCAGCATCGGAACCACCAGATGGAGCATCTGGACCAGTCTTGGACTTTTTCTTGCCTCCTGTCTTTGTAGGAGCAACTGGTTTCACGTCCGGTGTCTGAGGATTTACAGCTTCTTCTTGTTTTGCTACTGATATCGTATCTTCCTCAGACTTATTCGCTGCCTTCTTCTTGCCCTTCTTACTCTTCTGCAGTGAACTCACGTCTGGTGCGAATTCTTCCGCCGCAGCTGTCAATGGTTTTTCTTCAACCACCTTTGGCACTACAGCAGCTTTTGTTGTTTTCTGTTTACTCGGTTTCTTAGATTCGATGTTGTCAGATTTCTTATTTTCGGCACCATTTGTTTCTACCGTAGGCTTCAGCTGGTCCCTTTCCTTCTCTTGGTCAGGGATTCCTGCTTGTTTTCCATTGGCTACTTGTTTCTCGCTCTTTTTGTCTTGTTGGGAAACCTTTTTCTTCTTCGTGGCTTGTTTGAGTTCGCTTAAGTCAGTTGTGTCTGCCAGCTCAGCTTGGGCCGCGGCAAGGGCTGCGCTAATGCGCTGTGACGCTATCTCGCTGTGAACAGCCTTGTGATGTGATGTGGGAACAGTGCGGAATCCATCATCATCTCCAGGCAACGCCCCATGGGACCATGACTCTTGGGGCCGTGCGTCCTGGGGCCATGTCTCGCGATCTGCGTCGAGGGGGAAAGGGACGTAACTTGCTTCGGCGTCATTCGGGTTTGTTCGTTCGAGGTCGGGTGTGGATGGCTGGAGCTGCTTTAGCAACAGGCCTTGAGCAAGAATTTGCGCGTACGACATACCCTGTTCAGTCTTCCAAACGTTTTTATGATCGTCGGATTTATCCTTTGCTTCAGAAATAGTATCTTCACTGAGGCAAAAGGGTTTGCTACTTTCATATACATTAGCTTGTTTCGGTTCGATTACTTGAGCATTTATTTCACGCACTGGGAAAAAATTATTTAATTCCACAATAGCAGGTTCTGCAGGAGTAGCAGGAGTTGGCTCTTGAGCGATTTCCTTTTGTTTAAAAATAGAGAATTGAGCCAACTCTTGGAACATATCTCGGGACGTCGGCGCTGTGATCTTGCTATCGACAAGAGGAGAGCGACGACTCTCTCTGCACGCAACCTCTCGAGGCAATTCTTGGACAAGCTCACACTTGTACTCTTCATCAGCAGCCTCACGTCGTCCACTTGTCACGACCGCAGCTTCATCATGCCGTTCACTTGTCATGGAGAGCCAATCAGTTCGGCCTGGAGCTGGCCCATGCAATGCTGCTTCGAGCTGGCTCATCTCGTGATGGCCTCGGAGGATGTCAGCATAGGAGCTGGAGCCAGGATTCCACATGGGTGATAAGTCCCGTGCAGGCGGCTTGGCTCGAAGGAAGCTGGCATCCCCGTCCCCATCGCTAGACTTGGCTTGTTCGTGGTCCTTGCTGACCGGCTGACTCGTGGCCAACAGCACGGTGCTGGTGACCGGGAACGGAGATTCCCTGGTTCGAGGAGCTACTTGAGCTGCTTCTACTCGCACTGACCGGCTTCTGCTCTCAGTGGCGCCTGGTTCTTGGGGCAAGGAGGGAACGACTTGGCCAGCTGCTTCTATCTGATGAGCTCGGGCCGCAGGGCCTCTGCGCTTCTCACGCGTTCTTTCTGCGCTGGAGAGCACGTCGATGACAGGCTGCACGTTTTCCACTCTCAGCTGCACCACATTGCTCTTGCTAATGGCGCTGGTGACAAGTGTGCTGCTTGCCGCACTAGTGGCACTCGTAGTGCTAGTGGTGGTAGAGGTGATAGACGTGCTAGTGCTGCGATGGGAGTCCGATTTGGTCGGCGACAAGTGAGGCGAGTCTCGGCGCTCGACGCTTTCAGCGGCCGAGACATAGTAAGGATCTGTTGCGTGAATCGTTTTCGCCAGAGCTTCGATTTGCGCCCGATATGCTGTCGATTTACGTTCCAGTCCCTGTGTGTACGCCGCATCATCCACCAAAACATCGCACGGTTTACTTCTCCGAATCACACAGTTTTATAGGTACACGCTATGTGGTAGATTACAAAGAACGTTTCTCGTATATATATATATATATATCAAAGCTGTCCATACATTGTGTTTAATGCTGGGTGGCCACGTTTCACATTTCCGCAAGTAAGTTTCGAATTGCAAGGTTTTGATTTTTTTGCAATTGTCGCCGCGAGTAACGTCTGATCTAGAGCGTTTCACGGTGCTCTCTTGCATTTTTTGTGGGCATGAAGGCTTATGAAGTAGGAAGGGTGGTTGGCAGTTGACTAGATATCTGCGCTAGACATCTGCGCTAGACATCTGCGCTAGACACTACTACCGGGCCCGGGCGGATCGGGAACGCCCGACAATGCGAGCTGTTTGATGCGCTCCGTGCGGGCACCGATCTCGTTGTTCAACGTGACAACTTGCTCTCGGCACGCCTAGGGTCGGGAAGGAACCAGGGCGGGAGTGTAGCAAAAATATGCAAAGTGTCAGAAAGAATAAAGTACCAAAGAAAACCCAAACTCCCCAAAACGCAGTGCTTGCAAGCAACTTTCATTCAGAAGGGACACTTTGAATTAAGCTTATCCAAAAGCTGGCACAAAACACCTTGAAATGCAAATCTTCAACCACAAGGCTAACAATGAGATGGAATTTAAAGCAACATACCTGGGATAACCAAGTTATAATACACTGAATAAAGTATAGTTAAATGTACCTATTGTAATTAATGTTCAAAACTAAACAACAAAAGTATCAAACAAAATTAGGTGATGTCATATCAGATAATAACCGAAACCAATGTCTGCTTGCAAGTAATCAAGAGAATATTGTCATCAAGCATGAAAATGTATGCAAAATTACGATTAAACTAGAATATCAATCATTTGTCTGCATAAAATTATATTAGTTCCAATAGGTAAGCAAAACACAGTACGCCATTTCCCAGTTTCTCCATTGAGTGCAAACCACCAAGAGAGTATGTGTGCAGAAAATGCGGAGTGCAGAACAGAAATGAGAATCCAAACTGGCATCAAGCATGAAGGTGTATAGAGAATATTTTGCTTTGCGAGCCACATTGTCAGGGGCTCGACTGGGAGCTGGAATCTGGAGCTGTGGACCAAGGAGCTGGAGAAACGAGCCGATATCGCTACGGAGCATGGACTGTCGGATCTGCTTGCACCCGTGGAAACACCTTGATGAAATGCTTTACGTAGCCACCATGCATGATCACGATTCACGCTTCACGCTTTCCTCGTGATGACCACTACTCGGTCGGCGAGTCAAATGCCGATAAATGCCAAACAAAAATTTGCCGATTCCAAGTGACATGAGAAAGTCACAACTCGAAGGGTGATTCAAGAATATGGCAACATCGGAGCTTGCTTTGTTCATCTAGTAGCTAACTATAAGTTGATAGGAAGTACTCTAGTCTATTATTTTCTCATCTAGTTGGCATGATTACAATAGATCCATTCAGCACGGGGACATTACTAGCAAGAAATGACCTCAGTAAGGCTCATCAAAATGTTTCCAGCAAACTGATGGTGAATTCAATAATTTGTGACTTTAACAAATGGCAGAATTTCTGAGTTTACGGTGTAAGCTTGCTAAGGTTTGGTGTGTGTAATGCCTGCGCCTAAACCCTTTTGAGCAGTGGCCCTCAATGGCTTGTGAGGTGAAGTCAACAGAAAGGCAGAAATGCTGTACAATGCCATTAGCTTCGCTACATATTACTGCAATATCTTATCCTAGAAAATTTGGGCTTAGTTACTACCTACTACGATTACTAGTAGCAAGTACATTCCCAAGAAAATGTTTCTGGCATCACCAAAGAAATTCTTTCCAGCATTTATAAGAGGTCTTGCATACGGATGAGCACGATGCCAATAGGTAATCGATAAACGCATTTGAAAGCGGCACGAGATTGAGAGCCACTGCTTGCAAGGGTAGGGATCTTTTACACAAGAAGATTGGTTCCAAGCAGTATTTGGTGTTATTCAACACGGCTACTTGCTTACGTATTAACCAGAGCAAGAGTAATTTGGACAATCCACTTACGTTCTGATCTTCGAGGGCTTTGTTTCGGTCATTGGGCAAGTAAGTAGGACTGAGCACAACTCGCAATTGCTGCTCCACTTGTACCACTTGCTGGCGCAGTTGTTGGATTTCCTGTAATACACAAACCATCAGCAAATGGGCAAATACTTCATATCTCCACCGTAGCCAAAGACTTCGAACACAACGAGAGACAACGAGTGTCCCTAGGTAAAGGTACCAGTATAAATACCCTTGAAAGAAGACAGCAATCGTTCTTAAAAAGATTTTTCTTGCATTGCATTGCATTGCATTGTAGGGGTCTAAACAGAGACCTTACCTTATATTGTGTCATTTACGAGTTTAAATTTTAAAAATCGTTTGTGCATCGATAATGTGCTTGTCCGGCATACGCTGGGACAATTTTTTACAATGGGTTCTGGCTTGCGCTAGAAACGCAACCAGCAAGAGTGCCTCTCAGGCTTAACTTTGCTCATTTCTTTTGGATCAAGGTTTATAGACTGTGCGAGACTTTTACTGTACATTTTTTAAATGACCTGTTCAATGACATTGTGTTGTTTTAATGAACTAACGGCATTATTTTTATTATCATTATTATTCATAATTTATCACTCTACTTCATATTCAGATTGTTATACTCCATTTACTTCACATGTGTTTTGACATTTGCTTGTTTTCAACGAATTTTTTCATATTTTTACACGTTGCCCCAAATTGGGTACCTGTAGGGCACTTGATAATGCACAGCTTATACTTGGGAGGTGTAGGACTTGTGACTGAGTGGTTTTGACATGCCTGCTGGTAATGGTCGAGCTGCGCCAAGCAACGTTCGAGCTGAGCGGTACGGTCACGGAGGGTGCTGGCCAGAGCATCCAATTCGGTCATCAACTGCTGGGATGTTGGCGAGACCGTTTCGTCACTGCCAACGCCTGAACGGAAGTGCACTTGCAGCTTCTCCACAGACATGGACACCTGTCAACCAGTACAGCATTAAGGCCCATTCACAAACTAGCCGCAAACTTGGCAGAACAAATAAAAGTATGGAACACCGTTTGCAACAGACCAACGCAAACTTTCTGCAATGTGGCTGTAAATTGTAATTTTTGCCAATTAAAATTTCTTAGGTCATTTTATGGCTATTTTTACATCAGGAAGCCAATCATCTCTTTCACTGCCTACCGACTGACTTATTACTACGTCTGAATCGTTGATGTGAAAGCTTTTTAATATTACAGCTAATTTTTCAGCTGTATTTAAGTCCATCAATGAAATCATATGGGATCATTAAATGTGTCAACATCAGGAAAGAAATGCACAGCTTCGTAGTCAATCTCTTTTGTGAATCTCCTAAGTTAGGGAAAAAACACAAGTCTGAAATAAGTTATTATCTTGCAATGTTTTGCTAAGCTAACAGATTGCTGGAAACTTGTTTGGTTGATTAGCAGCAGAAATGGGCACAGGCACGTTTGTACCTTGGTCTTCTGGATCGCGATGTCACTAAGCATCTTCTCTCGGATGCTGAGCTGGTCACGCAGCGGTCGCTTCTTGTGCTGCGGAGAATCGAGCGTGGCCGAGGTCTTCTCGATCCAAGCGCGCACGTCGCGTAGCTTCTTCTCGCATTGCTCCCACTCCTCCGTCGTCTCTTGCAGCAGTGCGTTCTGCGGACCGACCACCACACGCAATGTTACACCCCACAAGCCGCCAACCTGCTAACAACTCACTGCTCGGAAAATGTAGTGCTCTTTCCTCGTAGGCTCCCAAATTAAAAACAAAATGTTCAGAACATTTAATTCCCAGTATCGTTTTCATTTATTCCCAAATTACCCCTCTCGAAATTGTAAATTCTCTGTTCTCCCCAATCCAATCCCCTGATGTTGTGGTGTCATCTAGGTCTATCTCAATATTTGCAGCCAGAATAACTCTGTGGAAAGCCACGGGACCAGGCCAAAAGTGGTCCGGTACAATTAAGGGTCGACCAAAAAGGTAAAAAACCAGAGAGGTTGTTATTGGTAAGGGAGGCAAAATTGCTAACAGCTTAAAGAGATAAGTAACATGACGAGGTGTAGCCTAAAATAGATGCCGAGCTAAAATTGATTAGCGACTATTAAACAATCAAGAAGAGCCTGAATTAGCTAGTTGCCTCAACTATTGGATGGCCAAAACTACTGACAGCTTGAATGATATGTATAAAACAGACAACGGAAGATCACAATGGCCAACGAAAAGGGGGAGATAAAATGGACAAGAGGCTCCGACCGAAATGGTTAATTAAGACCGGGGTAGCAAAACTGGCAAAAGGAGAGAGCCTGGGGGCCATGTAAGATTAGTCAAGAGGAAGTAGTTACCCTCTCCAGCAGCTGAGACTCCACATCCGCACGAGCCTCCTCTGCCTCGTCCAGCTTTTCGGGTAGGTCGGCAACGTTGGTTGCCTGGCCGATGGCCTCCAGCTCCTTGCTCATATCTTGCACGTTCTTGGACGCTCCCTTGCAGCTCTTCACCGCCACCTAGTGTGCCATCTCCGATTAAACACGGACCTACATATCTGTCTACAGCGTTAGTAGAACTGTCTGCTATAGGGTTACAAGTAAACACTGTTCTTTGCAAACTAATAAATTCACATTATAAATAAAGCAAAACCAAACCTATCTACCTAGCTAGATGGCAAACTAACCTCTTTTAGAACTCTATGAAATCCATGGCAGTGTTAATTATTCAACAATGTATGACACCGTTTATTTTTAAATTGCAGGCCATTTACTCATGAGTGACAATCTTGTTCATAAGTACCTACCGAGATGCTTGCTGGGTATAACCAAGCTAGAGTAAGCAATAATGGCTCGCAAAAAGTAAGATCTTCTGGTAATAATGGCTCCTGATTGGATCCGGACCAACTTATGCAAAAAAGTTAAGTAATCTCTGGATTATCTGAAATCTGAATCTGATACCTGAAATCATCTAAATTCTCTAGTGTTTCCAGCTATTTAATCTAACGATGAGTCTGAAGCTACGCCAAAGCTTGTAAACCCTCCAATCTGTCTGTAAAAACTAACAAAAGCTCAGCAGCCGAGCGTCAAAGTGCCCTATAAAATGCAGACAGGAGGCACTCACGTTATACTCATGCAGCTTCTGCCTGGCCTCGGTGAGGCTAGTCAATTGCAGCGGGTGCTTGAGGAAATCGTTCTTCTCGGCGACCCACGCGTTGACGGCGGTGTAGAGCGCCATGAATCGTGTCCACGCGTCTAGCGACTCGCCCACTTGCGCTCTCTTCTCCTCCAGCCAGGCACGCACTTGGTGCAGCTGTGCGGTCAGTTGGTCGACCGTGCTCGCCACTAGGCTGCGCTCCGAAGGCTCTCGACTTTCCGCCACGATCGTGCGGCCGTTGCGAGTCATGCGCTCCAGTCTGTCCGTCATCTCCGACATCTCGCCGGCGATATGCTGCAACCAGATCACCAGACAATCAGTAATGTATCCCCGTATCGCGCTAGGTAAAATAAAAATATAAGGCGTCCCACGGTTGATCCCTGTGCAATCCCGAAATGTTTCGTCCCAAACAGGTAACCTGTGTGTGTTTGAGAGCCTCCCTGTGATAAAAGTGGGATAAAAGACTTGAGCATTGGTCATGTAGCTGCTGAGAACGTTAGGGTTTGATCTCTACCGCAAGTAATTTTGTTTTTGATTATATAGCTACCCTGATTTCCAGTACACCCTAGTGCCCAAAAAAAAGAATGTGCGTAAACTGTGCAGCACAAATAGCTCTTCGAAATTATATCACCTTCCTTGTTAAAGAGGTCCAAGCTGTGAAAATGCTCTACAATTACACAAAACATCAAAGTTGTGATGAGATATGAATGTAAGAAAAGACACGATGAGATGAAGCGATGTTAGACAAGATGAGACATGATTGATACAGTTGGGATGTGCCGAGACATGTGAAATAAATGCATGTTCTTACCGTGAGGTTTTCGCGTAGCTGCTGCGGCTCCATCGAGCGATCCTTCACCTTCAGCTCGGCCTGCTGCAGCCAGCTGGTAAGCGAGTCTCTGTCTGCCACATATTCCGTGCGAACCGTCTTTGCTCGCTTCATCTCACGCCCCTGCTCGTCCATTTTCCCGCTCAGCTTCTCAGAGACGAGCTCCAGTGATGTCAGCTACATATTCACAAACATATTAACTTGGCTGAAGTACAAAACAAAGTACAAAAAGGTGCTTTTTGTTCTACGCGGAAGAACTTAGCTTGTTTCCAAATGATTCTAAGACGTTAAAGCATATCTTTGCATTTTTAAGGTTAAAAAATCAGGCCAGAAAGAAACAATGAACTTTAATATCAGATAGATGGAATTTGAGGAAAATTCATCCATTTGAGAAATTACTTAGTTAAAAGGTGAACACTATTGAATTATAGAGGTTATCCTCGTGGAGAGAATGACATGCAGAGCAGCACTGTTCTCCTACACTTTCTCCAATTTCTCCTACACTTTCTCCAATTTCTCCTATGCATAGAAATGCTAAGGAACTTTGTTTTTCAGCACCAAAAAATACATACTAAAACCATAAGTCTAGATTGCTTCCACAAAGCCCTTGGGGCTCTTGTGTGGAATGTATTACTAATATAAAATGACAAAAACCGAACATTGTGGTGTCAGTATCTGGCTTTGCCAATGTAAGTAACTACTGATAGTGATGACAATCGACAAGCGTAGGCCGCCCTTATTGTCGTACAGTTTTCTATTTCGTTTGATTCAAAGGGGAAAAACAAGTTTTTTCTTAATTTCAGCTTCATGAGGGTGTAGAAGTGAACACTGAGATAGACGGTCAAAAATTTTTCATTCACAACTGCATTCAGGTGCTCCGCGCGTCTGTACTCGCGCCGAGAACACCAGTGACGTAGTACAGTTCACGAGTCAGCATCAATGGTATAGCAAAAGTGTTGATAAATCGCTAGCTCTATGTCACTCTGTTAGAAATAAACGAGGAAAGTGGAGAAAAAAAAACTGTTAGTAAATGGGTTAAACTGCTGAAAACTTTCTATGCGATCCTAAGGCAGTTTAGTGTCAGTTAAGTTTTCAGTAGTTTAACCCAGTTATTAACAGTTTTTTTTATAAAAATTACTTGTTTTTTTACACCATTAACTACCAACTGTGGCACAGTACTTTCGGTGTATTGGGATATAGAGCTACGTTACGTAGTGGTATGAAGGCATTGTGCTCCTCACAATGGCCGGTTCCAAAATACAACATTTACCAGCCAATGACACTGTAGTTTTGTTCATAACTATCTTGTATTAGATTATCTTGTAGCCATTATCTAAAAGCTTTCTATTGGTGCCTCATTGATATTCATGGTGGTACGCAGCTTAAGATACATACACAACTGTGTAAAACAAATCTCATAACTGAGATGCATGTCAATTATTGTCATCAAGAATTAGATCGCTCGAATAGAAGAGAACAAAAATTAGGTAGGTTTTTATCAAGGAGAGGTGGCTATCAAGGCCTGCAAAGGAACGATAGCTAGCACAGGACCCGGGCCGCAAGCGTGGTTGTATGATGGCTCCCCAATAAAGCCGCGCCTTAAGAAGCATACCTCTTGCGCGATGTCTGTCGGTACCAACTGCTGGGAAGAAATGTATCGACTCTTGATCTCGGAACCCAGCGATTTCACCTTGCCAGCTGCTCTCTCCACTTGCGATCCTAATTCCTGTACAAGGGACATTGGACATTAGCCACTGGATATTGGTTTCATCATTAAGTGGTCGTCCAAGAAACACTCTTCATCACGCCATCTGGTATTGCTAGCATGGCACAGAGGCTGTGTAGCAGTATGGTACGGCAGTGGGGTAGTGTAATAGTATGTTATAGCGGCAAAAAGGTACTGACCGCCAAGTCAGCCTCGGCCCGTGTGCAGTCTTCTCCGAACACGTAGAACTGATCAGCAAGACTTTGCAGGCTAGTCAATTCGCCGCGCAGATTTTCGATAGCAACAAAGTATGCGTTGATGTCCCCAACTTCCTTTTGTACGTGATCGCTTTGACGCCTCACTGTTTCAACCAGTCTGTAAGAAAAACAATACGAGTTTTAGACAAAGATTCGTGCTGCCCATGTGAAAAGACAAGCACAGAATGCTCCGATAGTCATTTCTGATCGACAGCCCCACGAGTCTAATCAGTGATGGTTCTTGTTCTTTTCAGATTCCAGAAGACTATGAGAGCTGTGTGAGAACCAAGAAATTGGCCAACAATATCCCCCCCCCACACAAGGCAAAGCAATGAAAGGTATGCATTGAAGGTCGGCATCTAGAAAGGTCCGATGGAGCGGGCTGCACTGCTCAGATATATGATGATGAATATTGGTGTTCAACAACGACTTTATTGACAACTCTGGCCCAGTGGCAGTGATTTATGGCATCGGTGTATGATAAGGTGATGATGAGGGTGATGATGAACCTAACAGGGAAGAGGGGACACCCGGTGCAGAAACGTAGCCTACTCCTCTACAAAAGCACAAGGGGACCATCGCTCTAACGTTCCTTTCGGAGGACGGTACAACTCGAACACAGGATTACTCCACTAATCCGTGTTGTCAAGAGGTTGATATTATCAAGGGAAGTGAAGCCACTGCACCAGCTTTAATCCCTCCAGCCTCTTCCCAAAATGGAACTAGGTCTTGGGATTTAAAGGTAGGATTAGACAATCAAAGAAAATCACTTTTCTAGCAAGTTTATTCTAGATTGCTTTTGTTGCTGAATATTGAATGTGTATGTACAGTGAAGGACCCAGGCGGAGGCATGGTTTCTACACCAAAATGAAAATTTTATTTCACTAAACAAGAAAAACAAGATATGCTGAATTGACTTGTGCAAACCACAAACGCATCAGTAGCCTCTACCTTCCAAAAAATTGCAGGAGAGCTGTAGATTTTTCTTTCTACTGGAGAAAATCTGTGTCAAGAAGGATGCCTGGTGCATCGAGCAGAAACACTCGAAGGTAATAAACAAAATAATTTTCATTTTTTAAGCCCTAAGGGCACCCTAAATTTATCTAAACCTCCCGGGAGCTAAAAACCTGGATAAGTAGGTTTCTATGTGCTGGTATGAAAAACAGAGGCCATTAAAAACTACACTTAAGAAACATGGATGGTTGCGCTGGGGCACGCATCAACCAGACCACCCCTACCTCCCCCCGACGTATAGGGTACGACCGTACTCATGATGGTGGTCAGTACCAGACAGTACCTACACCATGGGGCATGGAGCCTATATTGGACCAGGATTTGCAACTGCAGGCTAGAGGCATTAATAGGAACCAGAACATCTCGCTAGGCTACCATATTTACAGAGGCACCTTGTGACCGCTGTATGCAGGTAAACATTGTCGGCAATCGCGATTTTCTGGCTCAGATTAAAAACCACCCCACTGAATTTAGTTGCAAATCCTGAGCACTGAAAGTTCCATGCCCAATTGTATTGCACCATAATACTCTCGATGTACCAAACTTATTCGGGATAGCCAAGAACCCTTGATGCAGCCAATTCAAGCACTAGCAAACAGACTACAGCAAAGTGTTTACGAAAGCTAGCTAAGATAATTGAAAATACGGCAGCTGGCTTCAACATTCGCAGCATTTCTCAGCATTTCTGGACACTACTACGCATCTGGCACGATTTGTCAAGGTAAATTTGTTTATACACTAATTTGGCACTGGTCCTAGAAAAAGGCGTGCCATTCTATGCAATGCAAACGACATTAGCTTGTTTGTTTCCTCTTTTTGCCCGACGGTTTAGCAAATGAAAGTCGCTCTTAACAATCACGAAACCATAACCAGAGGTTCAGACTGTCCTGCTGCTATAATTAATAATAATAATTTGTTTGAAATCCACGTCAGTTCTTTTATTAGACTAGTCAGCCAAGCGCTTTGCCACCTAGACCAAAATAAGATAGAT
>QKMV01000300.1:0-25200 GCA_003287335.1 Lednia tumana
AAAATACCCTATTTTAGACCCTATATTAGACCCTTATTTTAAAATTGAAAATGTTCAAATTTTGGAAATCTGAAAAGAAGCCAGGCATTATTACACTATCATCACAAGAATAAAAAAAAACCTCACAGCTCTAGATACAACGGTCTTATCAGGGTTAGAAATTTGGCAGCCCATTAAAAAACCTTCTATGCTAAGCACTCTTAAGCACGTTAGCGAGCGAAGCGTCTGCGTCGAACTCTAATGGACGTTGAGTTGTCTTCCACTGCAGCCCTAGCAACCCTTATCGTCTCCAGGCAACCCATAAGAAACGCAAACATTGTAGATTTTAATCGAGGATAATACTTTGTTTGAATCTCCATCTTTTCCACTCGCAGCTTTCGAAACTTTTTTTAAATATCATTTGTCATAAGATTAAAGCAGAATTTTAAGCTTTAAAAAATCTTCATTAAACTCGACCCTATTCATGTAATCGCATATCTAATTCACCCTGTTTTTCCGACCCGCAGAGAAAACAAAAGTGCTTTAGAAAACAGATTAAAAACTGAGTTGTATGCTAAGAAATCTAAATAAACTCGTACCGTTTCGCAAAAGTTTATTCCTAACTAATTCACGGGGAAACTTGGATATTGGATATTTGGTTGGGAGTTACAGTGCGATTTCACTAAGTGATTCTTTTCCCTCAAGGAGCGAGGGTTACGAAAAAGTTTGTAGTTTTAAGGATGTTTCTTGGCATTCAACCCCTTTTTTCATCAGCTTCTTTGAAAACTAGTGCTAATTCTAGCAGCTAGACATGAAACCAAAGAAGTTTCTAAAACAAACGTTGTGAAATTCATGAGACTCATTTCTTCTACCTAATATCAGCACTAGTTTTCAAAAAAACTGGTATTAAATGGGCTGAACTGCTAAGAACTTCTAACAAAACACTACCTACTTTTCAAAAAAAAACTGTTTGTAAATGGGATAAACTGCTGAAAACTACAAACAAACTGCCAACGTTTCGCTAACTATATTGAAAGCTTCCTCGGGGCGATTTTCCGGCAGATTATACGTGAACCAGAACTTATATAGGGGAAAACAAAAAAATACAAAAAACAAAATTCCTAGCAAAGTCTAATTAAATTTTTTTTAAGTAGGCTTAGTACTTTAAGTGGGCTTTGCTAGAAATGTTGATATTTTTGTTTGTTTTCCCCCTTGTCAGTTCTGGGTCACGTAATATCTTCTGGACAATCGCCCCGAGGAAGCTTTCAATATAGATAGCGAATCGTTGGCAGTTTGTTTGTTAGAAGTTTTCAGCAGTTTTTCCCATTAACTAACAGTTTTTTTTTAACAAGTGCTGAAATTAGACAGAAGACATGAGTTTTAAAAATGTAAAAACTATCTACGGTTAAGACAGTTTGTTTGTTAGAAGTTATCAGCAGTTAAACCCATTTCCTAACAGTTTTATTTGAAAAAGAAAAGTTATTTGTTTAGGTTATGTGTAGTTATGGTGATAAAACGTAATGAGGTTCCACCATAAGTCAGTTGAAGCTGGACAATTTTTCAATCGCTAATTTTTTGTCGGGTTAAGTTATGCAAAGACCACATCCGCACCCAATTTCTTTTTTTCTTTTTTTAGAAAAGAGCATTTTCCAAGTAAGCAACAGGTCCGGGGTTCAAGTCCTTGAGTAAGCAGGTATTTTGGAAGTGATTTTAGTATTCTTAAAAATAATGATATTATTTTTATAAATTACAGTTATTTTGATTAAAAAAATGTCACAATTAGTAAATGCGCACGTGATTTCAAACCCCGGACCATGACGTCGTGGTGCCCGTCATAGAAGTGGGTTTCTCGTAAAGCCGCTTCTTGCCAATAAAACCTCTTTGGGCATACCGACCAATTTGAGAGGCGATCGAACTCAGTTGTAAATGTCTGAGAAAGGGTTAGAGCTTTCTTGCATCCAGCCAATGTACCAAACCAGGGCTGAGAAATAACGCTTTATTCATACGCGTTGCTGGATAAGCGAATTATTTCTTACAAATCTATGAAAGATAAAGACACATTTAAAAAGCTATGAAGAGAAAACGACTGCTGCCCCTGTCAATGATAAGTGTATTTTTTTCCAGTCACCCACTTCTTTTTTATTAAACAATATGAGTGGTTGCTATGAAACACGCATTCAACTTGTTCTGGATAGAGACGGGAAATTATGGTGAAAAAAACCTTCAAAAATCTTATGGTCAGGGGAGGGGCAACTGGAAAAATCCACCTGATTTGAAGTGTATTTTAATGGACGACTAGTGATCAAGGAATTCCAGAGTCAATCAACGTTGGGAGAAAATGCTTTTCTTATGGCGTTAAAAATCCCCCAATGTTGATCGCCGCTGGAACGCTAGTGGTCCATTACTGCATCAAACTATAAGAAGCACTTGGTTAACTTGGTAAACTTGGTTAACTCCAAGAGAATTTAAGTGGCTTTTTGAAAATATGTGCTACTGGAATTATTTGTGCCTTTCACTTTAAAAAAATCTAATTTAAGTTGAAATAAGTGATAATATCCCACTTCAAATCAGGTAAATGTTCAAAAAGAAAACGAAGGTTCTTTGAAATTTTTATTTAAATTGGTTTAGGCGTTTGGCCTGCAGAGAGCCAACAAACACAGGAAAACGCAACAAAAAACAACATGCATTTTTCTATGGTATGTTTATTTGAAGTATTTGCTACGCTCACTTCGCTCATCTAAATATTCTACATCTAATATAAAATCTTGTGGAGGTTCTGAAATATGAATAGACAGGTGCTTATTTCAGGCCATAAAGAGGGCCTTTAGTGCATTTCGGCCACGTTGGCGCTGTCATTTATTCACTGAAGATCTAATTCATTCCGTCTGAAACTAGCCAAGTTTGAAATACAAGTGTTTACAATCAGGGGCGCCGCCAGGATTTTTGCCATGTGGAGGCGACTTACTGATGGCTGTTATTATTGAGTCCTTATTGACTCTGGATTACGACTTTTTGAATATTGTTTATTGCTTTATTGCCCTACGCCTAGTAAGGCGTAGGTTTGAAAAGTGAAAAGTGCATTATATTCAAAATTCAAAATCCACGGGGGGCGAATGCCCCTTTTTGCCCCCCCCCCCTCCCTCCTCCCCTGCCAGCGCCCATGTTCGAGAATACGTGTGTGCTACGTCAAGGAAAACACGTATTTTTTGGCTCTATGAATTCTATCAACTTTTGCCTTGTATCTACTCTGCAAATATCTCGCCCACACCTGCGTCTATAACTTGGATCGTGCAGTTCATTTTTTTCTGCCTGATAGATTGCATAAACGGGCGCTTATGAATATTACATATCTTAATACTTATCCCACTAGGGCTTCGCCCTACTTCTTTACATAAACACGTTACTGGATGAGTGTAGTATTTCTTAAAAGACTTCAAACGATATACACACTCTAAAAAACTACAAAAAAAATACGATATCTCAATAAAAACTGTTAATAAATGGGTTTAACTGATGAGAACTTCTAGCAACCAAACTGCCAACGTTTCGTTAACTATACTGAAAGCTTTTCCGGGACGATTGTCCTCCGATTGATCCTCGCAGGAGCTTTCAATACAGTTAGCGAAACGTTGGCAGTTTGTTTGTGTGAAGTTCTCAGCAAATAAACCCATTTTCTAACAGTTTTTTTGAAAACTAGTGCTGAAATTAGGCAGAAGACGAGTCTTAAGAATTAAATACGAATATGCTCTGTAAATGATAAGTGGCTATTTTTTCAGTCGCCCACTTCTTTTTTCGTCAACACGGTAACTGGTTGCTATGAAACACGCGTTCAACTGGTGTGGGGAAGACACGGGAAGTAATGATTAAAAAACCCTACAAAATATTGAATTTTAAGAGACAAACATTTCAGGTCGCCCCTTAAAATAAGATACAATCTTTGTTGAAACACATTCAAAGTCCTTGGAAAGTTTCAACAATACATTGCAGAACTTTTGCATATAGTGCGTGACAAAGTTCCATTTACTCTTAAAAGTACCACAAAAACGGGATTTCGAAGAAAATAACTAAAACAGATTGTACTGAAAATCGTGTCACAACTCTGTCGAAGCATCAAAAAGATATCCTGCAATTCTCAGTTAAATAGACGCAGCCGTTCCGTATAAAGATAGCAAACTAATTGGCGAAAGAGTAGATACAATTATGAAAAATTAACTGAAAAGAGAATTTCAGGAAAAAAATTAAATGATAGCGGTAAGAAATTGAACAGGTCTAACAGATAAAACGAAGATTTCCTGAAATTTTCACTAACGCTCATCCAATAAAGGTTCTTCTTTGTTTTTTTGCTGAGAAGGGATAATTTTGGCTACCCTCATCCCAGTGTTTGCGTACGCAATCTCGCATTCACCGATAAATTCCTCGATAGCTGGATCGTATTTCGTAACCAAGGTTAATTAATATATAAGCATCGTAAGCGACACGTAACTGCCTAGATAATAGCAAAAAATGCTGTTATATTGGTGGAGCAGCATATTTTCAACTACCTGTTGTAAAGTTCTAGTCCCGAAGAGAATGATATTGTCCGACAGTTCTAACAACATCTGGATTCGTGAATCGTAATTTTGAGGAGAGCTGGCAAACAATTGTGGTGACATTTCTGTTATCTCTACGGGGCAGTGAACATGTGGTCACTTAATGTTTTTGTTTTAGGAACAATTTTAATTCAAAAACTGCTCAGAGCACGCAAAACAACTCCCAAGTTTTCACAAGTTTTCAGTCTACTTTCCAATATCAGCAGGCTAGCAGCTAAAGTCTCTAACGGAGAAATGTCAAAATTCTAGCGGCTCTTTTGATATGTTCTTTGCGTTAGTAAGAGGTGCATGGAATTTTGACACGTTTTAATCCTCGCACTTGTAAGTATCCATGATAAAATCCCGAACATGTTATCTATCATAATAGCTGGGTCTGCTATATTATCAAATATCTCATAAGTCCTCAAATGCCATATTGCCTTATTATAAGTAGATGAGTTGGGGAGGCAATTTGGTATTTTGCAACACAGCTCTGTGCTCGAGCCAACGACCAAGTGATAGCGGGAGAAAACCCGAGTCCTATCAACTAATCATTGATTTCAATAAAGATAAACCTACTCATCTCTAATTCCGTGCACTCCTAACCAAAGCAAAGAATATACGTCCATAGATTTTGAAATCGGTCTGCGACGTTCATGAGCCCGCCAAGTCTTGCCTGAAGAAAGGCTATCGACATTCAAATCATCTGATGAACATGACGTAAAAGTTCTTAAATACGACGATAGCTAGATGAAAAGAAAAGGCTCTATTGATTTGAGAAACTTACGCGCTATTTATAAGATGCGCTTTTGTACTGGTAGTAGAAAAGAAAGGGTTATATTCGACTGCTGCAACTTTCCACTGAATTGCAAATCCTTCTCTTTCTCGGTAACTTTCATCAAGTAATCCGAATCCTTGTTCAAAGGACTCCCTTGGGAAGAGGTCCTTCCATGCCACAAAGGGTTTCAACGTCCGAATAGACAAACAAACGTAATATCCTCTTGAATCATTCTGGGAACGATTTCTTTTCTTACTCCACGGATCCTTCAGAAAAAACTTGATTTGATTTATCTTAATAATGTCCGACCAGGGAATTGAAAAATGAAGTCTAGTACGATACTACCTATCTGGGCATTGATCACGTATTATCTCGACTATAATCACACGCTTTGAACACGCCTTTTCTTGTCAATGATTTTCTTATTAAGCTGACTGAAGCTATGTCGCGTGGCGCGTTGCGTGGGAAAACATGGCCGGATGAAGTCTGACGCGCCGCAGACGGCGCGTTAACAAGTTCAAGGCTGGTTGAGGGGCAAATGGGAAAACCCATCCGATTTTAAGTTTATTTCAAGTCCTGCAGCTAAATTATAAGTGGCAGAGACACCAAACTTGGTTACCTCCAAGAAAATTGAACTTGCTTTGTGACAAATTGTGTTACACGTTTTAATAATTATCAGTTTCTTAAATTATCTTCTTCAAATCGTAAAAAATGATAATATCTCACTTAAAATTGGTTAATTTAAAAAAGTTAAAAACACACAAATTTGAAACACATTTTGTAAGAAAGCCAGGTGAATTCTCTTGGAGGAAACCAAGTTCGGTGACTCTGACGCTTATGGTTTAGCTGCAGTTATTAAAATTAGCTGGACTTATGATATGTTTTTTAACCTGCCCTTCATTTCACATTAAAGACAATTTTCATGGCTAATTGTTGAAGGTGTATAAGTCTTTGACGACCTTAAAAAAAATGGCGAAAATTCTATAAACTTATACCAGTTAATTAAGATTTTGGTCAGCGCGCGTAGCAACTTGATCGACGCGAGAATAGCACAGGAATTTGCGTCAAATACAACACATTACTTTGGTTATCACCTGACTGTGGGCTCAAACAAACCAGCATTCACAGAGACAACGTTGTAGAGACACCAATGAAGATGAACAAACTTCCCTGCCCAATATTTGTTTGGACAAAAATTATTCCTAATTGCTCAGGGTCTAAAATTGCCGTTTGGCTTCTCATTGGAAATATCCATGTGCGCACATTAGCTTTAAACTATGGAATGTTTACTCATTTTTCTGCCGACTGGTGGCAGAAAATTTTTCTGTTCTTTTTGCCGCTTTTTGGGAGTTTATTAGTGTACTGCTTAGCTGTTTGATCCAGTTAAGTACACAGTTTTTTGAAAACTAGTGCTCAGATTAGGAAGTGGACACGTGTCTCAAGAAATGTATAATATGTCCGCTGCTCCACCCAGCGGAAAGGTAATATCAAACTAAATTCATGATCAGCCCAAAGATCAAAGTTGCTTTCACGTGGATCGATATCCGATATAATATTGGGAAATACGGAACTTTAAGGGTTAGCTAGGCAGAAAAGCGGCCATACTGTTGAACTTCAACTGTCGCGTGACGTCACGTGAGAAGTAGAAAGAGTTCGCAGCGTAATCGCTGACCAGGGCCAAACGGTATCCACGACATTACGCTGTATTTTAGTTGGTATGTCTTAAGGTGGAACGAGGGGCAGGTTAAAAAACACATCAGATTTGATGTTTCTTTCAATCACTGCAGCTAAACCATGAGTAGCAGAGACACTTAATCTAGTTTCTTCCGGGAAAATTCAACTGGCTTTCTGACAAAAGGTGTTTTAAATTTTTGTGTTTTTAATTTTTCAAAGTACCTTCTTTTAAAGGGGATTTTATCTTTTTTTTCAACTTGATGGAGGTAATTTAAAAAACTGCTTTATAGAACGATTTTTAAGGAAATTTGTCAGAAAGCTAGTTGAATTCTCTTAGAGTTAACCAAGTTTGGTGTCCCTGCTTCTTGTGGTTTAGCTGCAGTAATTAAAACAAACTTAAAATCAGGTGGGTTTTCCCAGTTGCCCCTCACCAATCCTTAATCGCTCCAAAACTGCATGCAGCTTGACGGGAGAGGGCAGGAATGGGAAAGGAAGCTGCTAAGGTCTAAAGAGACGGCCGTGCCCTTTGGGTGAGAAACTGTCCCAATTTTTTTTTTGCAATTATTGTGGGAAATCACGGGAATCACAGATCACTATGATCGAACCCGGGATCAGATCGGACTATAAAGCAGACGAAAGCTGTGCGAGAAAGTTGTTTGATAAAACCAGCTTAGAATGTAAGTTTCTTGTGTGAAACGCAGGATTTCTATGAAATTTGTCTTGCGAATTTCGCAACTTTTTTCCACAATCCTGGACGCTGAGCTTCTTAGACACGAGTAGTATTTTAGATTGTTGCCTTTGACATCCCAATTAGCCGGAAAAACATGGCTGTTTTATTAAGCAGTATTTTACTGTTTTATTTTTATTTAGTAATTAGTTAGGAAGTCGTTACTGTCGCATTTTCATAGTTTGTTATGTAATTTTTTACGTTTATGTGTTTCCTTAAGTGTTTCTTATATGTCTTTCAGAGTTTCTTATGTACATTTTCATAGTTTTTATGTTCAAAAGGAGACAGCTAAGCTTAGAAAATTACTACAGAGCGTCAAAGCGTTTTTCTGACCTTGCACTTACGTAGTTTTTGAAGAGTTTTTTCATAGCTAAACCCGTTGCGGATGTCGCAAGTTTTTTTCTGATTGAAGCACTGCTTGAGGCAAGCTTAGTTATAGAGTACCGTAGAGATTTGCTCTCGAAAGAGTCGGGATGTGAATCATGTCTCCAGAAAAACCTTCTTTTTGTCTTATCCTCCCCCAAAGAAATTACTGCTGAGATGCGCAAGGGGATAGAGTGCGAAATGATGTACGTGTACTTTTTTAGAGTTTTTTTTGTAATTACATGAAAATTGTAGACTTGGTCGCGCGGTGACCTGCAATGCTTCGAAAGGCTTGACTGCACGCTACCTCTAATACAGAAATAAAGAATGACGCAACAATGCAAAGTTCTAGTTCGAAATGCGAAACACTCTGCGAAATGAGTAAAGTAGTGATACGTCTTTGTAAATATCACGCGTTTTTCGATAACCCAACGGCTTTAATTTGCGTTTGGCGGCTGAATATTATCAAAACTATGAAAATGCATCCGATTTTCCGTTGAACTATCAAGTAGTGTTATGAAAGAGTAGGAAAGAAACTGATATGACTTCACACATACTGCCTGAACAAGGCAGCGAGTAGAAATGTGAAACAAGTGCACACGAGTTTTTGACGTGCACACTTAAACTCTCAAAGTGACGTCCGGTGAGAGTGTGTGTGGGACGTACTAACGCTTTTGTCTTCGGTTAAGTACATAGGGTAAGTTCGCTTATGATTTCAGACGCGCCCGTTCGATGGAGAATAAAGTTTGGTATGCAAGTACAAGCGTGGGGAATTTTTTTCACTTTTTTTGCAAGAATGCACAACATTAAAATACAACATGGTGAAGAGCACAGTGAGCGAAGCGTCGTTTTAATTCAACTTTCACAGCACAAAGTTTTCTTTTTGTGATACACAAGTCAGATGGAATGTCGATCAAGCTTAAATTTCTTGGGAGTGTTGGCCATTTAATAACTTAGATGGGGATCTTTTTAGCCTAACCGGGTTTTAGATAACAAAATGTTTTAAAATAGCAAAAATCTCTACTGAGCAGTGAGGGAGCAGATATTTCTAAGCGATTACCGAAAAAAGCTTAATCAATAATTTTGGAATTTGTTAGGAGCAAGGATGTTGTAGTTCAAAAATCTATCCATCATACGATTTAAAAAGTTCTCCGCGAACTCATTCACCGCGACATAAAAGTCCAGAGCGATGTTCTAGTATATTTATTTCCACGAACACCGAAAGATTTCTGTTCGGATTTGAGGATCTGCAAGAATGTATCTGTTTGACGTTTTGAATGGTTGAATCGCGCAATGCGTTAACTGACAAGCTTTTTTAATTAATTTTCCCAAGTAATTGCACGGTCACTGGCCAGTCCCAACTGTTTTCTGAGTTTCAACAGGGAATTGCGGCTGGAAAGATTTGGATCTGAAGACACAAAAAGAGACCACTAAAAACAGAGTTGAAAAAGTGACCGTGAATGGTAAAGGTTGTTGTAAAATGGGCAAGAAAGGATGCAGGGAAAATGGAAATACACTTTTACAAAGCGAAAGGGACGAGATTGGAATGGGTTGGCTGGCTGGACGTATTTTGGAGGAAGATGGCGAAATAACTACTTTTAAGAGAAGGTAAAAATAAATAGACGAAAGTAAGGGGTACTTTTAAGAGTGCTATAGTTACTACTTCTTCTTCGGTGAAGCTGGGTACAAACCAGGCGTCGTGTACAAAAATAGACAGACTGAGCCTATTGATGTGAACGTGCAATCATTTTTTGTGATTCCTTTTTAGAAATTGGGATTGAATTGAACACGAGTGGTATCCTTTGGAAATAATAAATAATGACCTCCAGAGAGTTTAATTGCGTTCGAAATAACGACAGACTTGCACCCTGCCACTAATGATGAATGCTTTTTCACTTATTTTACGTTCTATGCGTGATAATATCGCGGCTGATAGATAATTGGTCTTTTGATGGGAATTGAAACCACAGAGTAGTACAACCTGCGAATAAAATAGGGAATTCTCATCTGATTTCATTTTTCTTTCGATGTGTTCTGTTTTTCATTTAAACGTCTGCATTCTTTTCTTTTCTTCGACAACTGCATTTTTCGGGCTATGATAACTGCTTTACAAACAAAAGTTATTTAGGCGTTGGCAAACTTTCTACCAGCTGTAGTTCGGACTGTGCTGTGACGTCATGTACGATTGCCATTGGCTACTGCTGTCGCTTACTAATCGCGAAAGCCTACAGATTGGCCGGATAGATGTCCAGAAAGCATAGAACCAAATCAGTGACGTCACAGGCTACATTTAGAGCATGCTGAGATGTTGAAATATTCTCAATGTTACAAATGGCTTTCATACTCCAAAATAGTTCACAAAAACCAAAAATATGTTTACCTTATAAATTTTAAGACTTATGTGTTCTGTCTAATTTCAGCACTAGTTTTCAAAAAAACTGTTAGTAAATCGGTTAAACTGCTAAAAACTTATAACAAACAAACTGCACACAAAAAAAAAGTCTGTGTGTTAGAAGCTTCCAGCAGTTAAACCCATTCACCAACATTTTTTTTGAATATGTTTATCTTCATGGTCCAGAAACAATTCTCATCTCAATAAAAGAATAGCGAACGCTATCTGGCTTTGCGGAGAAATCCCTAATACTACGATCGTACGGTCACATTTGTTTTCTTCCTCTCGTGTCTTCCGCGTATCTGGCGACAAACCAGTGCACACACCCACCCCGGTCGCTAGAATCAAATCTGCGAAGACTTTAGATTGGGAGCTAAGTAAAAGCTGATCTACTCTTTGACGCAAACTGAATAGGCGATCGTAAATGGTACATAACCTTTTATTTTCCTGTATTGTCTTCAGATCAATGCATTTAATTATCCTAGGATACGAAGTATGAATTTGGACACCGGAAATTTGAAGAGTGAAAATGTGAAATCATACTAGCTGGAAGTTTTTCGACCACAGCCCTCACATCGGTTATCAGTATACGAAACAACATCACCGAAACTTGGGCAAATTGTGACTGTCCTGCACCGAGAAATCGAACTATGACGCGATGCCTATTCTAAAGTCTCCGCTGTTTTGATTCTGGCACCCCGGTCCTGAATGTGGTAGCGGAAAGCAGCGTTGTCGATTTGCACATCGCCGATGGAATGCGGGTTGGTTTCGAGTGAGGAAAACTTGCTCAGTAGGACTGCTTTCCGGGAGACTGTTCGGCAAATCGCGAAGCGTGAAGTGGAATCTTGTGTCGCATCGGCGTGTGAACGGAGTCAGCAACTCAAATCGAACTGAGTTGCTTTATCTTGCCACGCCATGACTATTTAGCCGAGTGGCCAGGACGAGGCGGGTTATGCAACGGGAATGTTGCGAGTTTATTGGTGCCAAACAACGTATTAGATACTAATTGAGATTGTCAATAACCAATATCTTATCGGTGACCGCACAGCCATCGATAATCTCAACAACGTGGAAGTATCGAAGAACAGCTAACTCCTTCACGAAGATGTTTAATCTTTGCTTTAGTTAGAAGCGCACGGAGTTAGAAGTGATACGGTTTATCATTATTGAAATCACTAATTATTTGATAGGATTCGGGTTTTATACCCGTATTGACTTGGCCGCTGACTCAAGCACAGAGCTGTGTTGCTAAACACCAAATTGCCTCCCCAACTCATGTACCTATATTGTGGCAATATGGCATGTGAGGGCCTACGATATATTTGATAACATAGCCAGACCCAGCTATTACGATAGATAACATGTTCGGGATATAAAAATGGATACTCACAAATGCGAGGGTTAAAACGTGTCACAATTCCGTGCACCTCTAGCTAAAGCAAAGACTATATATAGTCGCGCAAAGGTCAAATCGCCCGCGAAAATCACGCCACCGCTCGACTTGCAGTTCTCAAGGTCGTGGCTACGGCCTGGCCGCCAAGTCGTGGCCGGTCACGCCACCTTGTCTTTAATTAAACGGCCTGGCTGCGGCCCGGCTGCTAATGCAACGCAACGTTGATACAGCCAATGGAGGACCGCGAACCGGACGTGACCTGGAACCTAAATAATCCGAGTGGGTCGTTGCTCATCTTGTCCAAACTTTTTGTCGGGTTTTACGGCGTAAAACTTCTAGGCTTTTAGCTTCACGGACGCACACGTGAGAGCTGGACGAATTATAGTCACCATCGAACACGTTGGCACAAAAAACTTTTCAATTGAAAAAAGTATGCAATTTCAAAATTAAACGGTCTCTACCATATGTGCTAGCATGGAGGGTGGCTTTGCTTGGTCGATTGAGAGGTTCCGTAACGTACACTTATGGGGTCCACAAATGCTCAAAAGATTCAAAAAATAAGTGTGTTGAGAAAGGATAAAAATAGGTTTCTGGCTAAACCACGACCCAAAAGTGCACATAACCTAACCTAATTTGATTCCTGAACGTTGCTTAAATGAGGCACTTTCCAAAATTCACAGCTCTAAGTAAACCTAAATATTTGGACACCGAAATATGACATCTTTTTGTACTCTTCCTCCATGAACTGATTTTTCCAGGATTTTAGATTCGTTTTCAGCAGATACAAAGTGTCAGGCAAGATCAGGGCGAGCAATCCTTCGCCAACAAACCTAGCCAGCCTTTTTAGCTTTCTCCAGAACAAGAACACCGATTTTACATTAATGAAGTGACAAAATGTAGTCAATTCGTTTTGATTGCTTCCCAAATTATCATAGCGACAGTCACAATCATTGAGATTTTTGGCTAAGTCTCCGATATCAGCTAACAATGCAGGTAGACAGCAGCAGATTAAAGAAGTGAATGAAAATGCTTCAAAATATTAAAAATCACTTCAAAAATACCTGCTTACTCGAGGATACTAGCCATGTATTTGACTTTTAATTTACAATCCTTGTCAGTGAAATGTTATTTTCTCAATCCAATTTCTCTAACCATCACTTTGATTCCTCTCATTTTCCAACAAGCATGAGCTTTTTTTCTAGCTGCGATTCCTTATGCTTAACATAGTGTTATCTCATGTCTTCACTACATTGATTGGATCCGCTGTTTCTTTATTAGAGTCCCTGCGTGCAACGAACTGCAGAGCTGAGGATATTGGCTACTGCCTTTTTTTATTGGTCAGCTTCTCCTCCCACAGGCAAACACTTGAAACTAAACGCAATTCTCTTCAGAACATGGATTTATATTTGACATAGTTACAGGCCGCTGATTTCAGCATATTTTTAATCCAATATCTACTTCTCGAACTTTGATTAGAACTTTTTTGTATTAGTTTAATTACTGAAATCACTTTAAGTTCATAGTAAAATATAAAGTTTAAAGTTATGAACTAATTATTCACTTCAATAGTTACGTGTATAAGTTAAGTTATTAGTTAGTTTCACTTAACAAAAAATAAACTACGGTTAATAGTAGGTGAACCCTACCTTGAGCAAGTATTTGACGTTATTAAAGGATCGTATAGGCAAATATTACTTAATGTTTATTGGTCATAAAGCTTCCACGATTTCAGCCGGCGCTAGGATTTTGCGGGAGGTGGGGGCTGTTTTCGTAACTGCACACTGTGTTTGATAACTAGTTGTGTTCATGGCAAGGTAGCTCAAAAAACAGAGCACTACAGAGAGTATCAGCCTGAAGTTCCGGGGTTCGTGTTCTCGGCCTGACTGATTTTTCCAGTTGAATGTGAAAAGTCTTCACCAGATGACAATGATTTAACTTTATTTTCTTATTAAAAAAACATCTTCATCAGATGTGTTTTTGTTTAATCTAGTAAAGCCTGTTCTAGTCCAGATTTCACGGCCTTTTCTTTGCACGGATGGAAGATTGTGTCAGGATCACGAATTTTTTTTTACTCTTCTTGTGTTCAGCATAAGACATACATATTAAAACAAAACGTAAGGATTGGTAAGGCAATTAACAGAAGTTGAAAACGCACACGTACGCAAATTTCCGCCTTAGGACCGGTTTTTCAGTGTCCCGTTAAATACCTGCCGGTCCGTTAACTGGCAACAGCCAAACTGAAGTCTTGATTGTTTAAGAAGCAAACAAAATTTTACTAAACTTTGCCAACAAAAAAAAATGCTATTGATGCATTGATTACTAATCGGTATGTGACCGTCACATGGCGGGGGTATGGGGATTAAAAATATCACACATTGATGTGAAATAATATATAGCGGCGGGGATTATAAATTTAGGGGCTGACTGGTTGCTGAAAAATGATCAATTCATTAAAGCTGTAACGGGGACTTGAAACGGAGGATTGCTAACTCTCGGCTCAAAGGAAAATAGAATAAATATAAGAACAAATGAATATACCATTTTCCAAATTGCCATCCCAAAAATTAATAAATACGATATATCTCGCTTATAAATGTATTGCTGAATTAATGTGGTCGTCTTTATTAACCCTGGAACAGTAATGATGTAAATGTACTAGTGGTAACGATGCTTAGGGGCGCGAAATCCGTTTCATTATGTTGCTTAGTTGATATTAATATCTTTTCAATGTAGACGGTATGCATAATTGTGCATGTGAATGTCGTTTCAGTCCTGTCACATCAGGCTGTTTATCAGTATTTTCTTTATATCTTAGCACCCTGACGTGAGATTTCGATGAAACTTTCATAAAATTTGTGTAATGATACGTGATAAACGTTTAAGCCGCTACAACCCTAAAAAATGAATCGAAATTACAGTCCTGCGAGTCTGGAAAAACCTTCAAGACAGTATTATGGAAATTCTAGGAACTGCTATAAATTATTTAAGATTTTGATCAGCGTGTACGGCGACTCGATCAACCCGAGAATAGCACAGGAATGTGCGTAAATTTCGACTATTTCTTTCGGTATCACCAGACGGTTGCTTAATTAAATTACCTTTAAACAGGGTCAATTTTCTTCAGAACGTAGGAAAGATGAACGAACATTTCATCAAAGCCCAATATTTATTTGGGCCAAAATATCTCCTAGTTGCTCATCGTCCAAAGATGCCCGCTATGGATTATAATTTGAGATTTTGATTTGAACACCTCAGCTGAAAAATGGCATGTTTGGCCACTTTTACTTGCTGGGGACCAAAAAAAGTTGAGTTTCTCTAGATTCCTATAACTTTTTAGAAGTGACTCTATTTTAGTCTACGAAATGACAGCCCTTTAAGAGATATCGTAATCTAACGTTAGCATCCGAAGATATAAATAAGAACTAATCGATTTTCGGTGACATTTGAGAATAAACGAAGATATAAATAGAAACTGACCAAATGCAAAATGTTGATGATAATTCTCGAAGCCGTTTGCTATTAAATTCACAGCTGCGGTTATTGGTCCGCGTGAAATATTTATTTGAAAGTCGCCGTTGCGCCGAGTGTCCAGCCGCCACTCTAAAGGCAAAGAAAAAAGACCGAAAAAATGAAAACGCTCTTTCGGAGCACTAACCGCAACTATGATTGTAATAAATTAAATAAACAGAGTATGCAAAACGCAAATATGTTTCTAGCTAATGAGGTGGAATAATGCTTTTATCATGATTCTAATCTTTGATGGGAATATCCTTGTCCATCTCTATTAGTGTTTTCACTCGCAGCTATCACCGTTTATATGCATCTGCCCATGCATTTTAGCTTTATCTAAAGCTTTTCTGATTTACGTTGACAGCTCGGAAAAAAACGCACTCTAGGCAAGAGTTCTGTCATGCGAGTGTATAATATCGGTACCCACAGAGGTTGAATGGTGATGTATGTAATTAATAATTTAGTTTCAGAAACACGGCATTCCATGCGTGGCATATTGAATCACTAATTATGCATTATGATGTGAAATATTGATGAGTTTTGTGTCTATGGAAATGTTTCGTACCAAAGGATGTTGGTGCCACGGGTCGCAATAGCAAAACTGGGGCAAACACAGCAGGTACAAATGGACAAAATTAGTGGTCTTGTAGCTAATTACCCTCGACCTGGCTATGCTTTGCTATTCATGTTTCAACGTTTCTACCGATTTTTTTGCTACATTTTAGGGACGTGGAAACACTTTGGGCGCTTACTTGAAGTGGCTTTAACCCCCCTCTTACTAAGAAAATTTAAGGTTGGGTGAGGGGCAACTGTGAAAACCCACCCGATGTTAAGTTTGTTTTATTTACTGGAGCTAAACCACAAGAACCAGTGACACCAAATTTGGTTAACTCCAAGAGAATTCACATGGCTTTCTGACGAAACGTCTTGCAATTTTCAATAATAACCAGTTTTCAAAATAATCTTCAAAATGAAAATAATGATAACATCCCTCTTAAAAAAGGTAATTTAAAAAGGTTAACAGAAAATTATGAAGTACCTTTTGTCAGAAAGCCAGTTGAATTCTCTTGGAAGTAACCAAGTTTGTAGTGTCTGCTACTTATAGTTTAGCTGCAGTGATTGAAAGAAACAGCAAATCTGATGTGTTTCGAACTTAAATTCGCAATGATCGTTCGGGAGAAATTATGAGACGAAAAGAAAAATGATTACTCCTCATACTAGCCGGAGAAAATCTCGTCAAAATTTTCATCAACACGGGAAATTTTTTGACCCTTGTCGTTAACGTAAAAGGAATTTAGAGGCAAACAGAATTTTGCTATCTCCCACGCTAGCCGGAGGTTAAATGGTTAGAAATTATATTTTTCAGTTGGGGTGCCAATTCGAAACCTCCCAAGTCGAAATCACAAACGGGATTTTTCTACCCTGAGCAGCTAGGAGTAATTTTGCTTCAAAAATGTTGGGAATTAATGACATAGTTCTTCATCTTTTCTACGTTCTATAAAAAATTAGCCAGTCAGCTGATTACGGAAGGAATGTGTCGTGTTTTACGCAAATTCCTGTGCTATTCTCGCGTCGATCGAGTCGCCGCGCGCGCTGACCGAAATCTTTAAAAAGGTCATCTCAGTCTACTATTTGATGTATTTGAGTATTCACGAAAACTTAATTTTCAAAGAAGTTACAGTACAGCCAAATTAATTAGTAATTGCAAAATATTTCGGATATAATTTATATTAAGAAGAGCTCGTTCCTTTAATCGTATCAAAGAGACATCCTAGATTTCAGTCAACTTATAATCGCTGATAAGTCAGTTGGAGTGAAGATAATTGCTTGGAATTGTGTGTTCTACTTGGACCGTTTCATTTTCAAACGACTTTAAGGCAAATGAAAACGTAATTTTGAACATTTTTGCAGCTTTCCAAGATGCGAATAAAAAGTCGCTTTTTCTGTGCAATACCAATTTCAAACAATTTGTGAAGCTATAACGTATCAGAAAACATGCCTTTGTATGGTCCAAATCCATGAGAAAGTAGAGATTATCAGGCCAGTTTGTCAGTAAAGTGAGTTGTTAAGCACCTCATGAAAAAGATTATCTACCACAAACAAGACAAATTCCTTCAGAATTTTTACTCCTTTTACAGGATTAATTTGAAGTGGCTTCTGACAATACAAGATGGGATTTATTTTCGCAAACTACTGTCATAAAGCAAGATCAATATACAATATAATCGATGATCTTTTATCATTTTCGGTTTGTGCTCTGTGTACATTTATAAAACTTGTATGTTGACGACGTTTCGAATACGTTGAAAAAAGTTTCAAACGAGTGAACCACCACCAGGTCAACCTGAAGATGCCTGTGCCACCACAGGCGAAACGTCGTGAACAGACAAGTTTTTTAAATGTACACAGAGCACAAACCAAACATAATAACAGATTATCACACTACGGCTCTGAAAGTCTACACAATTCCAATATAATCGATATTAAATTCTTAAGACTCATGTCTTCTGCCTAATTTCCACAATAGTTTCGAAAAACCAATTGGCAGTTTGTTAGAAAATCTCAGCGGTTAAATCCACTTAATAACAGTTATTAAGAATATTATCGACATTTCACTGGCCCTACTAGACGGCTATTATTGAAGACGACAACCAGATTAGAGAAGAGAGCTGTTTTAGAACACATACAATAAATTACGATGAAAACGCGTTTTATCCTAAAAGAAAAATGTCGTGCATAATGAAGTTTCCAGACGTCGATTCCTCGATATGACTAAAGTGATGAGCGTATGAGCGTTGAATTACTTACGTTAGAAGTTTATCCAATTCGTCTCGCAGCTGGAGACGCGCTCATCTCAGGTGCAGGCATGAAGACCATGGCTTTATCTCAACTTTCTTCAATGTTCCAGTCAATCACTTTCCCGGGCGCCTAACTTGTTTTCAGTCGCATTGTGAACACCCACACAAACTCTAGCGCAGGCAAAGACGATTCCCGTCAATTATTTCGATGATCTCTTTAGCATTCCTAACCAAAAAAGCAGAAAAGTGTTTTCAATATGTCCTCGGAAAAGAATGCCGGGGTTAAAACTGCCGATCGTTAATTTACTATTGGTTGAAAATTGTACTTAAGTTTATAAATAGTTGACTTTTTCTTGGATACTTCTTTAAATTTTCCAAGTAACTACGCCTCTCTCTCCCTCCCTTTTACTCCTGACGTCTCTCACGCTCTCTGTGCTTCTCGATTAAATGGGTTCTAGGTATTACCAAAAATGTTTAGCTATTACAAAAAAACTAAAATCAATACGAATAACGCAAAGAAGATGTCATCTCAAACAGAACACCGCTGTTACTTTGACGACGTGGTGATAATTAATTCTTCTTATTTAGTTACTGATCCAGATAATGAGACACGTTTCGTAAAAGTGGAGGTCCTGTTAAAATCTAAAAAAAAAGTTCCTCCTCTGAGCGATCTTTTCCAGTTGTTACGTCTACGTTGAGGTGTCGAGTCGTCACACGAAGCTAGTTCCCCGCTGAAACCGACGACGCTCTCAGTGCCGAACCAACCGCGACCGAACGCTTCGGTCGAATGATCCTCGCAGCGTCGCGTCGCGTCGCCGTCGCCTCCCACGCATCGAGCGTCGCGACGCCAACCCCTACCTGAACCTCGTCTATCCCCCTCGTTCAGTGCGTAATAGCTTCACTAATTTCACTATCTGTGACTTCATTACAGCACAATTATTACAGTCAATTAAGTACGTTATTAAATTCTTAAGACTCATGTCTTCTGCCTAATTTCAGCACTAGTTTTCAAAAAACTGTTGGTTAATGGGTTACACTGCTAGGAACTTCTTACAAAAAATGCCAACTTGTTCACGTATGATCTTCCGGACAATCGCCCCGAAGAAGCTTTCAATATAGTTATTGAAACGTTGTCAGTTTGTTTGTTAGAAGTTCCTAGCAATGAAACCCATTTACTAACAGTTTTTTTTGGACGTTTGTTTGTTAGAAGTTCTCAGCAGTTGAATTCATTCACTGACAGTTTTTTTTTGAATAAAATACGTTTTTTTTTTGTTTGACTGGTCTTTTTGGATAAGCATAAAAACGGAGCTAAGACTTCAATCTAATCATGCATAGAAAAGGTATTGATGTGTTGTGTGTGTGTGTATTTGTTTGCACAATACAGGCCAAACTCATCAGCTGATATCAATGACATTTTTAGGAACGCTCACAAATCTTTCAACTGAAAATGAATCAGCTTTTCAGTGAAGTAACTGAAATATTTTTCTTAAAATTCCTATTTCTGTAAATGTTTGATGATTGTATCAACATTTTTTGGTCTATTTGTTTGCTATCTGTTAGCCAAATGGCTTTGCCAGCTGCAATTGAACTAAGAGCATGCATTTAAAACGTTTCAATGTTGAACTTTTTACATTTTAGGCGCAATCAGTTCAGCTCTTACCTAGGAATCGTTGTTTCGTTTTTTTTTTCATCTTAAATTAATTCTACCTTAGAATTTGGTACAACTTTCAAAACACGCGTCGTATGTTTTTAACCGAATTCATATGTTAACATGTAATTTTGAATAAAAGTCTCTTGCTAACCAACATTTTTCAGGTTTCCTCATCATACTTTCCATTTCTTCCTAACACCAGCTAAATATCTATTTTATAGCTACCAGTAAATTTGTTGATGAAACTTAAAAACAGAAATAAGCGATAATAATAAGCGAGTGGTAAATTGTGCACTTGTTACCACTAACAGAGGAATAAAAAAAAATCGTGTGATACATTTATTTTGTGTATCTGTTGAGATTTTGCAAAAAAATAAAACGCTCGTCAAACAACGCGACTCTAAAATCGTTAAGGCGCAGCCTTGGTTATACTTTGCACACTCTCATTTGTTATATTTACCATCTTTTAGTTTCATTTTCGGGTTAAACACCCATCTACAACCAACATAGTCGTAAGCATTAACGTAAGGATGTATTATGTTATGTAAGGTGTTCACAATCAACACTTAATGCTGTTATCTTAAGCCAATCGAATCGGTTCTGTCATTGTCAGCTGGTAGCAGCCATTGTTGTTTGGGCTTTTGTTTTTTCCTTTATGTAACATAAGCAGAAGGTTTGAATCGGCCAAACATTATGTTTATGTTATGTCTATGTTATGTTCTTACGTTTTTTGTAGCTAGTCTTACTTACGTGAATGCACCAAACGTTGTGCTTACTGCTAAGTTAACGTTATGCTTATGGCTATGTTGGTTGTAGATGGGCCTTTGAGGCCAAACTTTTTGTTTATGTTATGTCTATGTTATGTTCTTACGTTTGTTGTAGCTAGCCTTACTTAAGTGCATGCACCAAACGTTGTGCTTACAGCTTACTGCTAAAACAACCTTATGCTAATGGCTATATTGGTTGTAAATGGGCCTGAATATTTTGTTCACTGCCGTCAAAATCACCTTTCGCCATCTAGCGCCCTACGTTCAAGTTACTTGGACTTCTCAACGGACAAGATTTTTCTGTATTATAGATAGACTGCCTTATTAATCTTGCCCACTAATCAGTGTTATGGCGTTGTTGCTACCACGGATCATTGCAAGGGAGATTCTCGGGCTGTAAGCTGACCACAATACTAGTAGTTGTTCCAACTGTAAAAAGTTACTAAATTGTTACAGGTACATATAACAATACTGGCGATACTAATTGCGTTTTCAAACGAAATTTCTTGTATGTAACACGTATTGATGAGTGTGGAAATTAAACAGCACATATTTGGAACTATAAATTTATGTCATATTTCCAGTAGTTCATTTTTGTTATAGTAAGCTTCAAAAACGGCCGCTTATCTTATGTTAACAAGACTGTATCGCAAGCTTTAAATATGGCCGGTTAGGCCTTTGAAATCTTATCGTAACAAGACTGTATAGCAAGCTTCAAATATGGCCGTTTAGGCCTTGGAAACCTTATGGTAACAAGACTGTAAATTAAGCTTCAAATATAGCCGGTTAGGTCTTGGAAATCTTATCTTAACAAGACTGTATAGCATGCTTCAAATATGGCCGTTTAGGCGTTGGAAACCTTATGGTAACAAGACTGTAAATTAAGCTTCAAATAAGGCCGTTTAGGCCTTAGAAACCATGGTAAAAAGAAGGTACCGACCAAAGCGCAAAGTAGCGTTACTGACGCGAAGTTTTGGTGACTCCTCCCCTTCCATTGTAACGTCGGGAAGACCGTAGATATCCACATTTGGCTATCTAACCTAATCTTATTGCCTACTAGACCAACAATCGACCTTCATAGCTACCATAAATCGACCATCTAGATTGTAATGCTGTGTAGAATTCGTAACGACCATATTAACATCTCGCCCACTCGTTCACCTTCCTAGCGATCACGGCCTTGGCTAGTTTACAATACATATTCCAGACGTTTAGGTTCAGCTTTTATGTGGGTTTATTTTCGTGGACAAAGTATGTTTGAGTTTATGCAGTGGTAATTGAATAATTATGTTTATTATGATATTTAACTAGGATTGCGCTGTTACTCTATAATGTAAATGCACGTTGAAAGCCGAGCGAAATGTTTTCTGTAAAACTTAAAGAGGCAATGTGCAAAATAACTTCAAGCCCTAAACATATTCCACATTCATGAACTGCGGAGCGGTATGCATGGTGAAACACATAGCTATACGTTTTGCTGTTTTTTTGTCAGTGAATATGTTTAATTAGCCAAAAAATACCACATGTTAATACGGATTTTGATATACTGTTGGTTTTATGTGAAGTTTTTTCTCTGAAACCATCCAGTTACGAAACACGAGTCTGTAGCAATTAGTTACGGTGGGTCAAAACGTTAACCCACTTATGCATAGCAAACTTCATCAGAAGATGTCTATACCGTGTCCCGTGTCGTGGATTATAGCGGTATAAGCAGTGATAGCTAAACTACATTATTCTACTTGATGCAAATTCAGCAAAATGAGAAGATAAAATTGAATTAACATACGGTAATTACATCTTCTGTAATTATGTCATTTAATTGACCTATAAAGACACACCGAAATGGTAAGTGCACGGTTGCTGTAGTAAAGGACCGGCCGGTGAGTGAGTTTTTAGCAAACAGCTAAGGCCTTATCGAATTTCACTTCTTGTCGCGGACCACATGCGTAGTAGAGATTAGGGATAGCCTATCGAGATAACCTAAAAAAACAGTCTCCCGTTTAAGATCTGACTACCGTAACTACCGAATAGCTGCAGAATCGGTAAGCAAAAAGTGTCTATCGCTGTTCAAGTGTCTGAGCTCTTAGCTGTGATTGGCTGAAATTTTACTAAATGGCATTTGGTGTTTGCTAAAAATCTACTCGTAGTCGACCAAGCCCAAAGATAATGAAACCAGATGACTCTTTACCATAATTGGTGGAAGATGGTTGGAGAAAATTACTTTTGGCCCCTAAAAGAGTTTACATGTAAGGTCACGGTTTTTGAACTGTTAAGTACAGCAACAAAAGACAACACAAAACTTATAAGTTTGGCTTATGGAAAGTAAACAAAAGTTTGCCATGACACGAGTGGTCGTTAAAAATCTATAAATTAAACCCAAACTTTGCTGTTGCAGTTTGAAAGGGAAATTTACTTGGACCTGCCGTGAAGGTGAACTCAAATAACCAGAGAAATTAGAGATTGGTTGTGACCTATTCAAGACCGTGGTTATAAACTGGTTCGTATATGTTAATCATTGTTCCCTGTAAGTAAAGGTAGTTTTCAGATTTTGATACTGCATACTCTGCTGCATACACAAACACCAAAATTGAACCCAGGGATTTTCTTTTGTTTTGTCGGACGTGTAATTACGCAACCAGATGGTGACCTGATATTGGAATTGTAACAAATGCGATGACTTTGAGCATAAATAGCTCGCGAAATCCATAGTACTGTCAAGACCGATCTTGCATTTACGGAATTACAGGAAAACCCCAAAATAACGATTAGCGCTTGCAGTATAGTCTTTGCATTAGTTAGAAGTGCACGGAATTAGAGGTGATTAGGTTTATCTTTATTGAAATCAATCTCTTTTTGACCGGACTCGAATTTTCTACCCGTGTTGACTTGGTCGTTGGCTTAAGTACAGAGCTGTGTTGCCAAATACCAAATTGCCTCCCCAACCCATCAATTATAGGTATAGCAAAATGGCATGTGAGGGTTACACTTGGTATACGAGATATTTGAAAACATAGCCAGACCCATCTATTCTGATAGATAACATGTTCGGGATGTCAACACGGATACTTACAAGTGCGAGGATTAAAACGTTTCAAAATTCCGTGCACTCCTAACTAAAGCAAAGACTCTACCTTCCTGCCACTCCCGAAAACAATATTCAGTTATCTATAAAAAGAAACCAACGCTTGAACACAGCGTCATCCAGATTCGCACCACACTTTCAAGCGGTAAAATTCTGCACCGGTTATTAAAATTCTTGTAACGAACATTGCTCGCAGAAGGCGATCGGTTTGTCACGATGACACTAGTGCTGGAAGACTAGCGTCTGGATTGGTTGGGTGGCCGTCATACTCGGAGCTTAGTACACAACACTTCGGCGTCGGCGTAAATATGTTTGCAAAATTGCTGTCACGACGCTCTCGAACGGCGGTAGACGATGGCGAGATGTACTGTGGTGATTTGTCGGATTAACAGTTAGCAATTAGCATCTTGTCGAGCGATTTCTGTACATCGAGCAGAGAAGCGTCGAAATGTTTACCCTCAGCCTTGGCATCGGAAGTTTGTCGAATGTTATTCTTTAGCGTCAATTAAACACAAACTCACAATTTATCGGATCTGCTCTTTTTCGTGGCACGTTTGTGTTGACATTTTTGATGGAGTTTTAAAGTTGCGTGACAACTAGCTCATTGTGATTTCGGTCGGTTATTTGAAAGAGATGCAAGCTTTTTGAGTATGGCGTATTAGTATTAAAATATTGCCGTGTGTGATATCAATGTTCCCTCACTATTTCGGACAAGTTTTTGCCCTTGGGATCAAGACCACAACCTCAGCTCCACCTTGAAAATTGCACCTTCTTCAGCTCTTTTAAGAAAAGAGCAAAAAGTGATTACTAACTTGTCTCTAGCATTCGTAGAGAATAAAACTAAACGATTACGATCAAGATCTTAGCAGCACCTTGAAAATGGCGCCCTCGGCAGCTCTTCAACAATCCCCCAGTGATGAATGAAAATATAAGATTTATAAATGTACACATAGCCTAAACCTAAAATACTAAAATATCATCAAACAACGGCTCTGAAAGTATTCACAATTCCACTCAGCGATTAACTTAAATTATTGAAAATTTGCTTCTTTATCAGATCACAACGAGTGAATTCTTTTTTAGAGAGCAAAACGTGGTTAAAACTTTTTCCGTTCTTATTATATCGAAAACACGATGCTTTTCTATTTGACATCATAACCCCAGCTGTATCTTGAAAATTGCACCCTCTGAAGCTGTTCAAAGAAGGGGATGATTTTTGTACACCAATTTCAAGACTTTGATTTCTTGGAAAAGGACTCTCCAAACCAAAGAAGTTCTTACACAATATCAATTTTCCCTTAAAATTTTCTAGCAAACCCTATGCTTTTTTCAAAAATATAGGACCCAATAGTTCAAAAAAACTGTATGAAAATGGGTTTAAATGCTGGATACTTCTAACAAACAAACAAAAGTTGTTCACGTATATTTGCCGGGCAATTTCCCCGAAGAAGCTTTCAGTATTTAAAAAAACTGTTAATAACTGGGTTAAAATGCTGAAAACTTAACTGAAACTAAACT